>OX421973.1:117821136-118108168 GCA_949128135.1 Parasteatoda lunata
GTTCAGCTGTTTACAGCAATTAAATGAAACTAGCCCAGTATAGCTCACGCACAGTGATTGTGTCTTAATATATTGTGTACGGGGAATTTCCTTTTTCTTTACAAAGTGGGAAATACAAGAAAATTTTTTAAAAAATGGTGACTACTCAGAGCGCAATTTATGGGATATTTAAGGATGATATTTCAGCTATACATTTACTATCGGCTGTTTCATTTACTATAAGCATTACTTGTTTTAAGTATGTTCAGCTGTTTACAGCAATTAAATGAAACTAGCCCAGTATAGCTCACGCACAGTGATTGTGTCTTAATATATTGTGTACGGGAATTTCCTTTTTCTTTACAAAGTGGGAAAATACAAGAAAATTTTTTAAAAAATGGTGACTACTCAGAGCGCAATTTATGGGATATTTAAGGATGATATTTCAGCTATACATTTACTATCGGCTGTTTCATTTACTATAAGCATTACTTGTTTTAAGTATGTTCAGCTGTTTACAGCAATTAAATGAAACTAGCCCAGTATAGCTCACGCACAGTGATTGTGTCTTAATATATTGTGTACGGGGAATTTCCTTTTTCTTTACAAAGTGGGAAAATACAAGAAAATTTTTTAAAAAATGGTGACTACTCAGAGCGCAATTTATGGGATATTTAAGGATGATATTTCAGCTATACATTTACTATCGGCTGTTTCATTTACTATAAGCATTACTTGTTTTAAGTATGTTCAGCTGTTTACAGCAATTAAATGAAACTAGCCCAGTATAGCTCACGCACAGTGATTGTGTCTTAATATATTGTGTACGGGGAATTTCCTTTTTCTTTACAAAGTGGGAAAATACAAGAAAATTTTTTAAAAATGGTGACTACTCAGAGCGCAATTTATGGGATATTTAAGGATGATATTTCAGCTATACATTTACTATCGGCTGTTTCATTTACTATAAGCATTACTTGTTTTAAGTATGTTCAGCTGTTTACAGCAATTAAATGAAACTAGCCCAGTATAGCTCACGCACAGTGATTGTGTCTTAATATATTGTGTACGGGGAATTTCCTTTTTCTTTACAAAGTGGGAAAATACAAGAAAATTTTTTAAAAATGGTGACTACTCAGAGCGCAATTTATGGGATATTTAAGGATGATATTTCAGCTATACATTTACTATCGGCTGTTTCATTTACTATAAGCATTACTTGTTTTAAGTATGTTCAGCTGTTTACAGCAATTAAATGAAACTAGCCCAGTATAGCTCACGCACAGTGATTGTGTCTTAATATATTGTGTACGGGGAATTTCCTTTTTCTTTACAAAGTGGGAAAATACAAGAAAATTTTTTAAAAAATGGTGACTACTCAGAGCGCAATTTATGGGATATTTAAGGATGATATTTCAGCTATACATTTACTATCGGCTGTTTCATTTACTATAAGCATTACTTGTTTTAAGTATGTTCAGCTGTTTACAGCAATTAAATGAAACTAGCCCAGTATAGCTCACGCACAGTGATTGTGTCTTAATATATTGTGTACGGGGAATTTCCTTTTTCTTTACAAAGTGGGAAAATACAAGAAAATTTTTTAAAAAATGGTGACTACTCAGAGCGCAATTTATGGGATATTTAAGGATGATATTTCAGCTATACATTTACTATCGGCTGTTTCATTTACTATAAGCATTACTTGTTTTAAGTATGTTCAGCTGTTTACAGCAATTAAATGAAACTAGCCCAGTATAGCTCACGCACAGTGATTGTGTCTTAATATATTGTGTACGGGGAATTTCCTTTTTCTTTACAAAGTGGGAAAATACAAGAAAATTTTTTAAAAAATGGTGACTACTCAGAGCGCAATTTATGGGATATTTAAGGATGATATTTCAGCTATACATTTACTATCGGCTGTTTCATTTACTATAAGCATTACTTGTTTTAAGTATGTTCAGCTGTTTACAGCAATTAAATGAAACTAGCCCAGTATAGCTCACGCACAGTGATTGTGTCTTAATATATTGTGTACGGGGAATTTCCTTTTTCTTTACAAAGTGGGAAAATACAAGAAAATTTTTTAAAAAATGGTGACTACTCAGAGCGCAATTTATGGGATATTTAAGGATGATATTTCAGCTATACATTTACTATCGGCTGTTTCATTTACTATAAGCATTACTTGTTTTAAGTATGTTCAGCTGTTTACAGCAATTAAATGAAACTAGCCCAGTATAGCTCACGCACAGTGATTGTGTCTTAATATATTGTGTACGGGGAATTTCCTTTTTCTTTACAAAGTGGGAAAATACAAGAAAATTTTTTAAAAAATGGTGACTACTCAGAGCGCAATTTATGGGATATTTAAGGATGATATTTCAGCTTTACATTTACTATCGGCTGTTTCATTTACTATAAGCATTACTTGTTTTAAGTATGTTCAGCTGTTTACAGCAATTAAATGAAACTAGCCCAGTATAGCTCACGCACAGTGATTGTGTCTTAATATATTGTGTACGGGGAATTTCCTTTTTCTTTACAAAGTGGGAAAATACAAGAAAATTTTTAAAAAATGGTGACTACTCAGAGCGCAATTTATGGGATATTTAAGGATGATATTTCAGCTATACATTTACTATCGGCTGTTTCATTTACTATAAGCATTACTTGTTTTAAGTATGTTCAGCTGTTTACAGCAATTAAATGAAACTAGCCCAGTATAGCTCACGCACAGTGATTGTGTCTTAATATATTGTGTACGGGGAATTCCTTTTTCTTTACAAAGTGGAAAATACAAGAAAATTTTTTAAAAAATGGTGACTACTCAGAGCGCAATTTATGGGATATTTAAGGATGATATTTCAGCTATACATTTACTATCGGCTGTTTCATTTACTATAAGCATTACTTGTTTTAAGTATGTTCAGCTGTTTACAGCAATTAAATGAAACTAGCCCAGTATAGCTCACGCACAGTGATTGTGTCTAATTGTGTCTTAATATATTGTGTACGGGGAATTTCCTTTTTCTTTACAAAGTGGGAAAATACAAGAAAATTTTTTAAAAATGGTGACTACTCAGAGCGCAATTTATGGGATATTTAAGGATGATATTTCAGCTATACATTTACTATCGGCTTTTTCATTTACTATAAGCATTACTTGTTTTAAGTATGTTCAGCTGTTTACAGCAATTAAATGAAACTAGCCCAGTATAGCTCACGCACAGTGATTGTGTCTTAATATATTGTGTACGGGGAATTTCCTTTTTCTTTACAAAGTGGGAAAATACAAGAAAATTTTTTAAAAAATGGTGACTACTCAGAGCGCAATTTATGGGATATTTAAGGATGATATTTCAGCTTTACATTTACTATCGGCTGTTTCATTTACTATAAGCATTACTTGTTTTAAGTATGTTCAGCTGTTTACAGCAATTAAATGAAACTAGCCCAGTATAGCTCACGCACAGTGATTGTGTCTTAATATATTGTGTACGGGGAATTTCCTTTTTCTTTACAAAGTGGGAAAATACAAGAAAATTTTTAAAAAATGGTGACTACTCAGAGCGCAATTTATGGGATATTTAAGGATGATATTTCAGCTATACATTTACTATCGGCTGTTTCATTTACTATAAGCATTACTTGTTTTAAGTATGTTCAGCTGTTTACAGCAATTAAATGAAACTAGCCCAGTATAGCTCACGCACAGTGATTGTGTCTTAATATATTGTGTACGGGGAATTTCCTTTTTCTTTACAAAGTGGGAAAATACAAGAAAATTTTTTAAAAAATGGTGACTACTCAGAGCGCAATTTATGGGATATTTAAGGATGATATTTCAGCTATACATTTACTATCGGCTGTTTCATTTACTATAAGCATTACTTGTTTTAAGTATGTTCAGCTGTTTACAGCAATTAAATGAAACTAGCCCAGTATAGCTCACGCACAGTGATTGTGTCTTAATATATTGTGTACGGGGAATTTCCTTTTTCTTTACAAAGTGGGAAAATACAAGAAAATTTTTTAAAAAATGGTGACTACTCAGAGCGCAATTTATGGGATATTTAAGGATGATATTTCAGCTATACATTTACTATCGGCTGTTTCATTTACTATAAGCATTACTTGTTTTAAGTATGTTCAGCTGTTTACAGCAATTAAATGAAACTAGCCCAGTATAG
This sequence comes from Parasteatoda lunata, assembly GCA_949128135.1. NCBI lineage: Eukaryota > Metazoa > Arthropoda > Arachnida > Araneae > Theridiidae > Parasteatoda > Parasteatoda lunata. The sequence goes on from OX421973.1 coordinate 117,825,312, forward strand.
CTCACGCACAGTGATTGTGTCTTAATATATTGTGTACGGGGAATTTCCTTTTTCTTTACAAAGTGGGAAAATACAAGAAAATTTTTTAAAAAATGGTGACTACTCAGAGCGCAATTTATGGGATATTTAAGGATGATATTTCAGCTATACATTTACTATCGGCTGTTTCATTTACTATAAGCATTACTTGTTTTAAGTATGTTCAGCTGTTTACAGCAATTAAATGAAACTAGCCCAGTATAGCTCACGCACAGTGATTGTGTCTTAATATATTGTGTACGGGGAATTTCCTTTTTCTTTACAAAGTGGGAAAATACAAGAAAATTTTTTAAAAATGGTGACTACTCAGAGCGCAATTTATGGGATATTTAAGGATGATATTTCAGCTATACATTTACTATCGGCTGTTTCATTTACTATAAGCATTACTTGTTTTAAGTATGTTCAGCTGTTTACAGCAATTAAATGAAACTAGCCCAGTATAGCTCACGCACAGTGATTGTGTCTTAATATATTGTGTACGGGGAATTTCCTTTTTCTTTACAAAGTGGGAAAATACAAGAAAATTTTTAAAAAATGGTGACTACTCAGAGCGCAATTTATGGGATATTTAAGGATGATATTTCAGCTTTACATTTACTATCGGCTGTTTTATTTACTATAAGCATTACTTGTTTTAAGTATGTTCAGCTGTTTACAGCAATTAAATGAAACTAGCCCAGTATAGCTCACGCACAGTGATTGTGTCTTAATATATTGTGTACGGGGAATTTCCTTTTTCTTTACAAAGTGGGAAAATACAAGAAAATTTTTTAAAAATGGTGACTACTCAGAGCGCAATTTATGGGATATTTAAGGATGATATTTCAGCTATACATTTACTATCGGCTGTTTCATTTACTATAAGCATTACTTGTTTTAAGTATGTTCAGCTGTTTACAGCAATTAAATGAAACTAGCCCAGTATAGCTCACGCACAGTGATTGTGTCTTAATATATTGTGTACGGGGAATTTCCTTTTTCTTTACAAAGTGGGAAAATACAAGAAAATTTTTTAAAAAATGGTGACTACTCAGAGCGCAATTTATGGGATATTTAAGGATGATATTTCAGCTATACATTTACTATCGGCTGTTTCATTTACTATAAGCATTACTTGTTTTAAGTATGTTCAGCTGTTTACAGCAATTAAATGAAACTAGCCCAGTATAGCTCACGCACAGTGATTGTGTCTTAATATATTGTGTACGGGGAATTTCCTTTTTCTTTACAAAGTGGGAAAATACAAGAAAATTTTTTAAAAAATGGTGACTACTCAGAGCGCAATTTATGGGATATTTAAGGATGATATTTCAGCTATACATTTACTATCGGCTTTTTCATTTACTATAAGCATTACTTGTTTTAAGTATGTTCAGCTGTTTACAGCAATTAAATGAAACTAGCCCAGTATAGCTCACGCACAGTGATTGTGTCTTAATATATTGTGTACGGGGAATTTCCTTTTTCTTTACAAAGTGGGAAAATACAAGAAAATTTTTTAAAAAATGGTGACTACTCAGAGCGCAATTTATGGGATATTTAAGGATGATATTTCAGCTATACATTTACTATCGGCTGTTTCATTTACTATAAGCATTACTTGTTTTAAGTATGTTCAGCTGTTTACAGCAATTAAATGAAACTAGCCCAGTATAGCTCACGCACAGTGATTGTGTCTTAATATATTGTGTACGGGGAATTTCCTTTTTCTTTACAAAGTGGGAAAATACAAGAAAATTTTTTAAAAAATGGTGACTACTCAGAGCGCAATTTATGGGATATTTAAGGATGATATTTCAGCTATACATTTACTATCGGCTGTTTCATTTACTATAAGCATTACTTGTTTTAAGTATGTTCAGCTGTTTACAGCAATTAAATGAAACTAGCCCAGTATAGCTCACGCACAGTGATTGTGTCTTAATATATTGTGTACGGGGAATTTCCTTTTTCTTTACAAAGTGGGAAAATACAAGAAAATTTTTTAAAAAATGGTGACTACTCAGAGCGCAATTTATGGGATATTTAAGGATGATATTTCAGCTATACATTTACTATCGGCTGTTTCATTTACTATAAGCATTACTTGTTTTAAGTATGTTCAGCTGTTTACAGCAATTAAATGAAACTAGCCCAGTATAGCTCACGCACAGTGATTGTGTCTTAATATATTGTGTACGGGGAATTTCCTTTTTCTTTACAAAGTGGGAAAATACAAGAAAATTTTTTAAAAAATGGTGACTACTCAGAGCGCAATTTATGGGATATTTAAGGATGATATTTCAGCTTTACATTTACTATCGGCTGTTTCATTTACTATAAGCATTACTTGTTTTAAGTATGTTCAGCTGTTTACAGCAATTAAATGAAACTAGCCCAGTATAGCTCACGCACAGTGATTGTGTCTTAATATATTGTGTACGGGGAATTTCCTTTTTCTTTACAAAGTGGGAAAATACAAGAAAATTTTTTAAAAAATGGTGACTACTCAGAGCGCAATTTATGGGATATTTAAGGATGATATTTCAGCTATACATTTACTATCGGCTGTTTCATTTACTATAAGCATTACTTGTTTTAAGTATGTTCAGCTGTTTACAGCAATTAAATGAAACTAGCCCAGTATAGCTCACGCACAGTGATTGTGTCTTAATATATTGTGTACGGGGAATTTCCTTTTTCTTTACAAAGTGGGAAAATACAAGAAAATTTTTTAAAAAATGGTGACTACTCAGAGCGCAATTTATGGGGTATTTAAGGATGATATTTCAGCTATACATTTACTATCGGCTGTTTCATTTACTATAAGCATTACTTGTTTTAAGTATGTTCAGCTGTTTACAGCAATTAAATGAAACTAGCCCAGTATAGCTCACGCACAGTGATTGTGTCTTAATATATTGTGTACGGGGAATTTCCTTTTTCTTTACAAAGTGGGAAAATACAAGAAAATTTTTTAAAAAATGGTGACTACTCAGAGCGCAATTTATGGGATATTTAAGGATGATATTTCAGCTATACATTTACTATCGGCTGTTTCATTTACTATAAGCATTACTTGTTTTGACATCCGAGATTGGAATATCGTCTTTGTATGTTAATAAGACAAATAAGAGAAAAACGAAGTTTCTGAAGAAACAAGTTTATTTAAAAACATAAAAAAAAATTGTCACAAACAGAGTGACGAAAAGAAAGAATACACAAATGATCTGCTTCAACAGAAGCTTAAATACTGACAACGGGTGACGTCATGATCCACGCAAGAACGACCAACAGCAAATGAAAATAAACTAGCCGATCCCCGCAGACCATGACCTCACCGACACAAGTTGAATGCATGAGATCGAACCTCATACCTTTATTTGTCTAACATGCGGCCCCCTCTCATGCCTTCAACTTTTACAAAAAAAAATACAGTTTATCAAAATCTTCAATAAACTAAAGAAATATTTAATTTCCTTTAAACTAACACTTAAGTTCTTTCATTCCTGTAACCATCCAAAAGATTAAACTTTCACAAATACTTTTGAACAAAAATTTTCAACTTCTAACTTAGTTAAAGGTTTTGTAAAAATGTCCGCTAAGTTAAACTTACTCCTAACGTGTTTAACAGCAAAAAATTTATCATAAATTAAATTTCTTAAAAAATTATACCTTACGTCGATGTGTTTCGTTCGACTATTTTCAATAGGTGAATGAGAAAAATCAATTGCAGATTGATTGTCACTAAATATAATACAATCACTTAAATTTATGTCTTTTAAATTTAATTCTCCACACTCATCTATTATACGCTTAATCCACATTACCTCTTTGGCAGCGTCAGTTAAAGTCACATACTCTGATTCCATTGTAGATAGACTCACACATCTTTGTTTGAAGGTTTTCCAGAATATCGGAGTTTTATCTAAAAACAATATTATACCACCTAGTGATATTCTGTCATCCCTGTTAGCAGCAAAATCTGAGTCACAGTAACAATTAACATTTAATTCTCCAATATTTGACAATTTTAAGAAATAATCTTGAGTATTTTGAACATAACCTAATAATCTTAATAAAGTATTCCAGTGCTTTAAACCTGGATTTTCTTGAAATTGTGATAATATATTTACCGCATAGGAAATATCCGGTCTTGTGCGATTAGCTATATAAGCCAAACAACCCAAAATGTTCCGAAACGGCAATTTCGCCATTTCATCCACTTCGCTTTTAGAAGATGGACAATCAGCTTTTGATAATAAGTTACCCTTAGTAATCGGCAACGATGACAAAGGATATTTAAAGCTAGAAAACATTTTACAAACTTTTTGGATGTAACTCTTTTGATGTATAAACATCTCACCATCTTTTTGAACAAATTCAACACCTAACAACTTACGCGTTTTACCCAAAATTTTTAAATCAAAATTATCACTTAAAAGTTTAATAACACTGTCTACTTCATATTTTGTTTTAGCAAAAATAATTATATCATCTACATAAATTATAAGAATTACATTTTTATATACATATGTACAATTACACCATTTCAATCTTACAAACTTTAAATCTTCAAGTGTATTTTCTAGTTCAAAAAACCACTCTCGACCACTTTGTTTGAGTCCATAAATAGCTTTCTTTAAATGACAAACGTGGTCGAGCTTATTTAAATCAACAAAACCTTGAGGTTGATACATAAATACATCATCATTCAAATTTGCGTAAAGGTAAGCACACTTAATATCTAATTGGGTATGATACCACCCTAGCATACAAACTAAGATTGTGAAAAACATTCTTACAAGAACAAAATTAACCACAGGACTAAATACTTCATCATAACTTTCACCTCGTATTTGTTTAAATCCCTGAGCAACTAAACGTGCTTTGTATCTTACAATTTCCTCCTTTTCATTTACTTTAGTTGTATAAACCCAACGGCTTCCCAAAATTCTTTTATTTTTAGGAGTTGGAACCAAATCCCAAACTTTTCTTTCTCTCATAGTTTTTATCTCATCTGACATGGCTAATTCCCAATTTTTAACTTGGGGAGATCTTAAACAGTCTTTATAATTTCTAGGAATTTTTATTTCAATATGATTAACTTCGTGTTTTATGTTATGATTAACCTGAAAATTTGAAACTTTACCAGAAAAAGCATTTTTCCCACTGAAATCAAATAAATCCCTATCATACTTTATCTTGTTACTATTGCAGTAATTTTCTACATCGTTATAGGATCTTAATCTCATATTTACCCCTTCAATATTATAATAATTATCAGTTCGACTATTATCTGGACGGGATACAGCTTTTCTAATCCACGAAATGTTTTTACACGGAATTAAATCGGGTTTTACGCTTGAACTACCTGTATCTTCATCTGAAGAACTTTCGTCCAAATCGGGACGTTCCGGTTCAAAACTAGAAAAATTACGTTTAATGGGTTTGGTGCCCAGTACGGCTTCCACCCCAATTACATTTTCGTCAAAACGAACATTTATTGTTTCAACAAGTTTCCTTTCGTTTTTAAGCCAAATTCTATAACCTTTCGTTTGTATTGCATATCCTAACATAATACCTTCTTTAGCTCTCATTTGAAGTTTATTGCGTAACTGTTTTGGTTGACCCACAAATGCTAAACAACCAAATACTTTCAAATGAGTGACTGATGGTTTTCTACCACTATACAGTTCAAAGGGAGTTTTAATTTGGTTTTTGTGACAAACTCTATTAAAAGTGTAAGTAAAGCATAGTAAAGCTTCAGCCCAAAAAGCATTTCCTAATTTACTAGATTTTAACATTGCTTTAATATTGTCTAAGGCAGTTAAATTATAGCGTTCACTAACACCGTTTTGCTCTGGCGTATAAGCATTAGTACGTTCAGCTTTTATGCCTTCATTTTCAAGAAAATCACTAAACTCTTTATGGCAAAATTCCATGCCATTATCAGTTCTAACATTTACAATTTTACAGTTTAAAAATCTCTCAGCTCGCTTTTGATATCTTATGAAACTATTAAAAACATCCGATTTCCTTTTAATGGGAAAAGTAGTAACTTTCCTTGAAAAATCGTCAGTAATAGAAAGAAAGTACCGACTTCCACCATGTGAAACGACAGGCATTGGACCACATACGTCCATATGTAAAAGTTCCAAAGGTTTCTTAGATCTTATACTTAAATTTGGTTTAAACGAAATTCTTTTAGATTTAGCTAATTTACATTCTATACAATTACTATCTGAAAAATTGAGATTAGGTAATCCTTTCACGCTAGAATTTTTACTAGTTTGAATTATATAATCACAATTTATGTGGCAGTATCTTAAATGCCAGACATCTAGATCATTTATCTGAACAGATACATTAAACAATTGCTCATTCGAGTCATTAACATTTTTATCAATAATTAAATCTTTATCAGGCTTAGTATAAGCATTAGGTTTAAAATAATACAAGCCATTAATTCTTTTACAATAGAAAATCTTCTCATTTACTCGATTATACACAGAAATACAATTTTTAGCACCTACAAAATATCCTCCAGCTTTCTCTATTACAGAACCAGAAATAAGATTTCTTCTAAGTTTAGGAGAATACATGACATTTTGTAAAGTTACTCTGTGCATTTTACCATTTAACTTATTAAAAAATTGCACTTTTCCAATACCTAAGATTGGGCTTTCAATGTCACCTATAGCTAACGACATAGAAGCATTTTCTACAGTTTCATATTCAAAGAATAAATCCAAATTATTACAAAAATGTGTTGAAGCGGCAGTGTCAAAAAGCCAACTTTCTTTCTTAATTTCATGACACACATTGCCAACATTTGCTTCAACGATATAAAGACTATTATCTAAAACATTTGTAGTTACATTACAGTAAGAATTATCACTTGCATTTTGTTTAAATTTACTCTTTATATTCTTTGAATTATACTTTAATTTTTGCTTACAATCGGATATTAAATGACCATATTTATTACAACGATAACAAGGTCCTATCTTAGATTTATCATAACTAGTTTTGAATTTAGACTTAATATTAGCAGATTCTAAATTTCCCTTGCTATTAGAAGAACCAGATTTAAACTTATTAGTTACACTTAACTTTTCATTAAAACTTGAATTAACATTATAAGCAATATCACTAACATTATTTAAATCAAAATTTAGTTGCTTAAGTCTACTTTCCTCCAAAAGTAATTCGTCTAAAATGTTCTTAAATTTAAATTTAGTGTCCTCCCATCTATAAATAATTTGAACAATACCTTGAAAGTCCTTGGGTAAGTATCTTATAAGTTGGAATCCTTGGTATAGGTCATCCACCGGATGTCCTGCTTCTTTCAGCTTAGAAACCAGGTTTTTCAATCTCGCTGCAAATATTCCAACTTCTTCTCCTGGAGTGTATTTCAGGTCGAAGAATTGGTCTAGGAGTTGAACAACTCTCGCTCTCGTAGTTGGCTCAAAATGTTGTTTTAGGATTTCCCAGGCTTCAGCACCATCAGTTGTCGCTGAGATCAGACTTCGGTATTCGGGTTCAATACTAAGAAATATCGACGTGTACGCTTTGTCACGTCTCCAGAGGTATTCTTGACTTTCTTTTCGACTTGCTTCTGTAGGTAGGGCAGGCTCAGTTTTGGAGATAAAACTCCACACTCCTCGGTCCATGAGGATTACTTTGATATTTTCTTTCCATGTACTCCAATTTGACGAATTCAGGAAATCTATATGCAAATTCGATTCCATGATGAAACAGTTAAAATTCAAAGATTCTTAAAGGGAATATCGTTCTAGACTAGATACCAAACTTCGTAATCCTTAGAAGTAGCCATCAAATTCGGATGTGCAGACTTATACACCGAACAAAAGTTCTTTTAAAAACTCTTACTACTAGTTTTGTCAACTGGAGAAAAATTCTTTAGAAGAGTCATATTTTGATAATGTTCTATTGTTTTTTTTTTCTTCGAATCCTCAGCATCTTTAAGTACACCATAACCAACTTGAGATTTTACTGATGATTCACTTTGCAAAAATGGCGTGTGGGAACGGCCCCCATCTTAAAGATTCTCCATTTGAAGTTGACAATGACTTTGCTGAGTCCAGGCTAAGGAAAATTCAATATTCAAGACGATAGAAAATAAATCCCGGTTATGCCTAAAACTTGGCCCATAACCATGACATCCGAGATTGGAATATCGTCTTTGTATGTTAATAAGACAAATAAGAGAAAAACGAAGTTTCTGAAGAAACAAGTTTATTTAAAAACATAAAAAAAAATTGTCACAAACAGAGTGACGAAAAGAAAGAATACACAAATGATCTGCTTCAACAGAAGCTTAAATACTGACAACGGGTGACGTCATGATCCACGCAAGAACGACCAACAGCAAATGAAAATAAACTAGCCGATCCCCGCAGACCATGACCTCACCGACACAAGTTGAATGCATGAGATCGAACCTCATACCTTTATTTGTCTAACATGTTTTAAGTATGTTCAGCTGTTTACAGCAATTAAATGAAACTAGCCCAGTATAGCTCACGCACAGTGATTGTGTCTTAATATATTGTGTACGGGGAATTTCCTTTTTCTTTACAAAGTGGGAAAATACAAGAAAAATTTTTAAAAAATGGTGACTACTCAGAGCGCAATTTATGGGATATTTAAGGATGATATTTCAACTATACATTTACTATCGGCTGTTTCATTTACTATAAGCATTACTTGTTTTAAGTATGTTCAGCTGTTTACAGCAATTAAATGAAACTAGCCCAGTATAGCTCACGCACAGTGATTGTGTCTTAATATATTGTGTACGGGGAATTTCCTTTTTCTTTACAAAGTGGGAAAATACAAGAAAATTTTTTAAAAAATGGTGACTACTCAGAGCGCAATTTATGGGATATTTAAGGATGATATTTCAGCTATACATTTACTATCGGCTGTTTCATTTACTATAAGCATTACTTGTTTTAAGTATGTTCAGCTGTTTACAGCAATTAAATGAAACTAGCCCAGTATAGCTCACGCACTGTGATTGTGTCTTAATATATTGTGTACGGGGAATTTCCTTTTTCTTTACAAAGTGGGAAAATACAAGAAAATTTTTTAAAAAATGGTGACTACTCAGAGCGCAATTTATGGGATATTTAAGGATGATATTTCAGCTATACATTTACTATCGGCTGTTTCATTTACTATAAGCATTACTTGTTTTAAGTATGTTCAGCTGTTTACAGCAATTAAATGAAACTAGCCCAGTATAGCTCACTCACAGTGATTGTGTCTTAATATATTGTGTACGGGGAATTTCCTTTTTCTTTCTAGATTTGAGTGACAACACTGATAAATAATGTAATTATTGTGAATATTTTATAATATTCTGAAAAATTTCTTCATTTTAGAAATGAATGCTCTTTCAAAAGAAATGCCTTTTTAACATTTTTTTAAAAATTTATTATATTTTTAATTTTTGAAAAAGGGGCAACATGTTTTTAAAAGTAGCCACTATTAATAGTGTTACAACTGGTCGGGAGCGATATTTCCTAATTTTGCCCAATACTTTGTGTATTGTTTTTAGTGTCCTATGAATATTGATTAAACTGTATTTAATTATGACGCGTAAATCCTACGAACATTTAAGTAATATGTAAAATGTATTCATGCATAGTTGGTATGCAATAATAATGAAAGCTCTATTTCAGATGGGGATTAGAAATTTAATGTCAGAATTAAATACAAAAACAGTGCACACATATATTGTATGACAATGTGTCTAATTTCGAGTAAAGGGTAGCATCAGTAAAATAATAATTATGTCTGGTTAAGTAACTAGGGACAGCAAATGACAACAAGTTATAACACTTGTATCTGTTGATTCAGGATATTCTGTAATGACCATCCTTATTTCATATTTCTAGAAGCTTTTCTAAAAATATGTGCACATATAGGAGTTGTAAATAGTAAAAGTGCTATCAGAATTTGTGGAGCAAGTTAGGGCTAAATACATTAAAAGCCTATTTTATTCTTTGAAGAAACAGAAAGGCAAATATTAGAAACACCTTAAAGTTTTATGTTTTTAATCCTACCTTTCTCCATAGTGTTTCATAAAATTTCAGTTTTTTTTTTAGCCTGAGCATTAATTTGCTAGACCTCATGCATATATTTAATAAAGTATATATATTCGATAACGCATATATTTGATAAAGCATATATTTGATAGCATATATTTAAGCAAGGACCAATACTGTATGGAATGAGAACAGTATTTCTGAATTAATAACCAATTTTTATCAGTATTACACATCAGCAATTTGAAACAGTTAATTATAAAACAGAAAAAATAATTTATCATTTAGCAAATATAAAATGAAGGCTATCACAGGAAAATGCATTCTTATGTTTCCTCGTAACCAATCTGTCATTTAATGGAATTTTTTTTTATTCTTGTTACATACTGTACTAATTACTTAGAATAGTTGTATATTATACTAATTTTATAATATTACATTGTTTATACAGTCGAACCTCGATTTAGCGTACTTTGATTTAACAATTGTCCTGACAAAAGGGGTGCTATAATGCTCTAATTTAACTAATTTTTAGCTTTGCTTTAACAAACAACAATTGCTTGGAAAAAAATTTGAACATAAAGCTAAAACTTTGAAATTTTCACACTAAAATTTTGAATATTTCACGCCCTAATCCAAGTGTGTAATTATATGTATGTATTAAGTTTTGATTTTTAAAGTATAACTTATAATTTTTAAGTTTGTAATAAACAATAATCACTTTTTTTCTTTATCTGTATATCTAAGGGTATTTTGCATTGATATTTTTATACTTTACTCTTTACAAATTTGATATTCGATTTAATGAATAGATTTGTCAGTCCCAATAAATTTGTTAAATTGAAGGTCCAACTGTAACCATAACTGAGTTTCGCAAATCATATTCTACAGTAAGTACAATATTGGCAGCCTAAATATTGTAGTCTGTCATAGACTAAGTATTTTGGTCAAAATAAAAAGTACCAACTTGAGATGAGATTTTTTTGTCGAAACTTGCATATTTTCTTTCTTTTCAGCCTCAAAATATCTTCTTTTCTACTATAAATAATTGCATGAAAATTGGAGATTTCGGTTTGGCCACTTTGGAGGATGAAATGAAGAATGATTCTCTTTCCAACTGTGGTTCAATGCCATATGCAGCACCCGAACTTAGAAAAAGTGTCAGATATGATACAAAGGTATTTTTTTAATGAAAGCTTAATATATATATTTTTTAAAAATGAAATATTACAAAATTGTATGGATTTGTAATATTCTAAATGTTTATTTGAATTTTTATTTTCCTGACAAACTCATCATGCTCTATGCTGTATAAATGTTGTGTTTCATCGCCTAATGGTTTTAAGTAAAAAAAGAAACACTTTTACTGTTATTCTTGTTTACTTTTGCTTATTTCTACTTCTATCATCTTCCTTAAAAATCATTTACAAAATCCGTTTAACCTTGAAGGTGTGCATTCTGTGGACCGCAGCAATACCTAAGTATACTGAAAAGTTAATCTTATAATTTTTTTGAAGTTAAAAAAAATCACACTAGTTTTCTTTTTTTGTGTGTGTGTGTGAGATTCCATTTACGTAGATCATCGTAAATCAGTGTGTTTGGTCACTTTTTCATCTGTTATTGCAATGGATTTGCATGTCGGGTCTGAAGGCTCTTAATTTTCTCTTAATTTGTTATTATTTTCAATGGGAAAATTTTGAATTTGTGTGGTCACTTTTTGATGCACTTTATTTGTGCCGATTTCATTGTAAATCCAAATATCGATCATTTTATGTCCATTATTGCAAAGAATTGTGTATTTATGTACTGGGAAAACACGTGGAATTTTTTTTTTCCAAATTTGAGTGGCCACCCTGGTATTATTATAACTTGCAAGTTTAAATTGCCCACTGAATTTATCACTATATTTGCATCTATTTCATTATATATCCAGGTTCAAGAAAATCCTGATATTTTTAAAAATCTCAATAATATTGATTAGATTGATTAACACTGAGTAATTTGAAATAAAATATCTCTCTTTGAAATGAGCTCTTTTGAGACAAGTTTTTAAATTTGATCAGGAGGAAATGTTTGATGAATTAAATAAGTTTTAAAGACAAGGTGCCCCACATCAAGCACTAAAATAAAGATATTTTAAGTTATACAAAAACATGGTGTGAACTGTTTTTAAGGTGCTAATTTTTTGCTGTTTAAAAGTCCTGAAAGGTGCTTTTTTCAATGGGTGTTTTTAATCTTTTCTTTTCGAAAAATGAGATTTCTTGCTTTGTTGTGTCTTTTTTCGCCATGTATTATGCAAAAGAGTACTTTTCACGTTATTCTATTCAACGTTTTCACAATTCATTCAACCGTGATCCATTTCGGCATACTGTCGGTCCGTAGCGTTTGAAAGCGCCTATCATTTTACATGTTTACATGAAATACTTGCGAATCCGCATGTGCTACCACTAAGCTGTGTTCGGTGAAATTATTGCTCTCTCACGTCCAACTTTGCTGCATTTTGCAAGATATTCTCAATTCCAAACTTCATTTACCATCCTCTGATATCAAACTGAAAAATCTCTCACTCTTTCTATCATGATCATGTCAAGCCTTTGAAATTCTTTTGCATTTTATTAATGTATGTAGTGCTTCAAAATATTTTTTGTTGAAAGATTTGGCTAGGAACCTTAAAATAAATGAGTTAATTTTATCTTAAAATAAGGATATTTTGTGTGGAATAATAGAAATAACTCAATAAACACCAAAATATCTGTTGAATAATAATACAGTAAAACCTCGATACAACAATATTTTGCGGATCAAATAAGGATATTGTTGTAGAGGGATATATTATTATATCGAGGGCCTTCATAATTCTGTGACGCAATAAGATTCTTTTTTAAATTTAATGTTATATATTTATTAACTATAAATATATTTATATATTATAGTAAAAATTAATTTGCCGAGTGTTTATTATGGTTAAGCATTAAAAACAATGGATATCAATACAGAAAATGAGATCGTAAACTTTCCTTAAAAAAATATTTTTATTGAAAAAAATCCGATATTTTTGTTTGTTTATTCATTTTTCTGACTGTTAAGTCAGATATCTAAGTATGCATTGAGTCCAATGCCCGAAAATGATTTTCATTTGTGAATGGAAGACTTGAGAAAAATGTCCTTAGAGATTTTACCGATTAAAGTGCTTCTTGGGGTGACAATACGGACTGTGATTCACATGGATTATCATCACCATCTTCTTCCTCATCATTAAATTCTTCATCGTTATTTTCCATTTCATCTGTAATTTCAGAGAGAATCTTTTCATCAGTAACTCCTGCGAAAATTGTAAGATCGTCATCCGCAGTTAAATAGTCCTCTTTTGCCCATTTTTTCCTCAAGTTGGGATAAAGATTTTTGAAGATTCAAAACACATTCTTGATCATCTGAAAGATCACTGTCTATGGAATTTTCATCACGATCAGAAACAATTTTATCTTCCAAGACACATAAACCGGCCTTTTCCCAACAATTATGTTACTTCCCACCAACTTCCAGCAATAATGTCACATGCGTCCTTAACATTCACAGTTTTAAAAGGGTCTTCTACTTTATTTTCGATGTTGACAAGTATCGATTCCTGTAGTATCCTTTAAAACACTTAATCGAGTGGCTGCAAAATCGAAGTGAAGTTGGCCGGGAAATAAAAAATTTTAACATTGTGTAGTTTCGGAATTGAAGTGTGAGCGGTAAAGTTATCAATTAATAAAACAATTTTTTTCTCCCTCTTTTTCATTTCTTTATCTAACTTCAACCATTCAGAAAAAACTTAGAAGTCATCCAAGCTTTTTTATTGGCTTTATATTCCACAGGAAGACTTTTCACATTTTTGAAGCACCTCGGTTTCAATGATTTTATTTTATAACCGTCGTTGAACAGCCGACCCAATTTCATGGGTTTACGACTACTAATGTTCAACTCCGTAGCCTTGTAATTTTGAACCATTCCAGAAGACAAGGAAACTCCTGGATCAGTACCCCCAGAGGTATTGATTTGTTATGGGAACATGGAGGACTTTAAGACTCGACAGATTTAACGTGCATCAGTCACCATTTACTACACGGGGAGTCTTCGGTCGGCGAGGATCGAACCCACGACCTCTTGGACATGGGCCCAGTGCCCTACCGATCAGGCTATCCCGGCCCGGTTTCAATGATTTGCCGATAACAAGAGGTTGAATTTTGTGTGTCCCTGTGTTATTGGCACACAGAAGAACAGTCAATCTTTGCTTTGATTTTTTTACCGCCGTAATATTTTTCACCCTTAAATGCCAAATAGGAGTTGAAAAAACAGCCCAGCTTCATCTGCGTTATAAACGTTCTCTGCTTTATACTTTTGAAGAATATCTTTCATCTTCTCTTGCTTCCATTCATTTGCTTCGTTAATCGGAGCAGATTTTTTCTCCCCGTGAACTTCCTGGAAAGTTATTCCATGACGATCCCGAAAACGCATTAGCTAACCATTACTAGCTTTAAAAGTTCCGTTCCCTAACATTACTGCGAATTTACGTGCTTGTGTGCATAACAATGGCCCATTTAACGGGATATTTGTTGCTCTCATCTCTTGAAACTATTTTAGGACAGCAGCATCAATGGTTTCATTAGTTGCGACTTTTAGTCGTTTTCGCTTTGGATTAATTAAATTTGAACTTACAGTATCTTCGATCTGTTTTCTTTTCTTTAGAAATGTTGCAACTGTAGATTGAGATAATCCGTATTTTCTAGCTGCATCAATCTGCTTCATTCCATCATCAGTATCTTTAATAACGTTAAATTTATCTTGAAATGAAAGTTGCTTTCTCCCTGCCATCTTATGCTAAATTACACTAGTAAAAAACATCCAATACACTGAAGACTCACCAAGCTGAAAATCTTAGCAGCACTAAATGCGAAAAGTTCAAAAAAGAATTTGCGTTAGCTCATGAAAACACCAGGTGTAGTTTAAATTAGGAATTAAGTGACAGTAATGAACGATAACCAATGGTCTGTGTACATTTTTTTCTTCTCCCAGATTTCAATGAACGTGCTCCACTCACCTTCTACAGGAACCCTTTCAGGGTCTCAGGTGTTACTGTGATGTGTGTGGTCATTTGTGACTCATGATCAGCTTTTAACATGAATTAAACTCAGCCTGAAGGAAATGAAATCAGAGGGGAATGTTACATCTGTGACTTCTTAAGAACTGAGGGAGGCAATTCTAAAACTTGAAGCTCTTAGGATGGTCTAAGTACCTCAACAGTGGGGGATTGAAATCTGAATACGAAAGCCATTCTCTGAGGTGAAAGATCATAACCAGCAGTGACCCTTCTATCATCAGAAAAGATGGGGGAAAAAATGGCGAAAGATGACAAAAAGGCTTTTTAAATTATTTGAAAACGAATAATAAATTTAGAAAATAATGTTGAAATTTGAAAAAAAAAATCGTTTTACAGGGGTTTACTGTTTCAGAGAATATCGTTATATTGAGAGGAGTATAACATTAATTCATATGCAAGTTTGACGGGACCACGAAACATTATCATAATAGAGGGAGTTATTGTTGTATCGGATATCGCAGTAGCGAGAGTTCACTGTATATGCTTATGTTTATTTGTATTTTCAGGTTGATATGTATAGCTTAGGAGTTATTTTAATTGAGTTAGTGTCTAAATCGAAAACGCGAATGGAACTCAGTGTCATATTGGATCAAATTTTATCTGGAACAATACCAGCTGAACTTGACAATTACACTCAATATGTAAGTACTTCACCCATAAATTAGAATTCTTATACATGGTTCCCACTCCACTGGGAAATTAAAAATCACCTAAAATAACAGGGATTTTTTTTCTTCCAGATTTGAGTGGCAAACCTGTTATATGATATTTAAACTCATTTCATCTTATTGCTTTATACCTGATTTACATTATGTACCATAAATCAACTTTTGACATAGTGTTGCTATTCCACAAAATATGTGGGGAAAGATTCAGTTAAGATAAATCAAGTTTTGTTAAAACATTGAACAAAAACAGATTAAGCGATCATTAACAGAATATTTAACTAGAGATGAGAGGTAAGTGACATTCATGAAGATCGAGAATATTCTCATGAGCTGGAATTTTTGAGAATAATGGAGAATATTAATTTCTATTTAAATTAAATAAAATTTAAAAAAAAACAGCAATATATAAATGACATTTGTGTATGAAATGTGGTTCCGATATCATTCTCTAACGAATAAAAAATAATATTGAGGTTATAATAGCCAACATATAATAGATATTTGCTAGTTTGTATTTCAAGAATTTTCTGTAATCTGTAATTTTAGCAGATTATATTTAATTGAACAAAATTGTTTTTGTTCTTTTTAACACCAGGATAAAATCTTCTAAATTTCAAGCCAAACATTAAAAGTTTGTATTGCAATGGGAAAAAAACTCACTTTTTTAAATAATATGTTCCAATAATAGTGTCACATTACTACTACATCTTCCTTGTTATATTTTAGGGTTTAAAATTGAAATCCTTCATAGAAAGATATGACTTATAGTATACTAATTTGTCAAATTTTGTAATTTAAAAATGCTATCCTTGATTTTAGGCTAAATTTTTAATAATTGACTGCCATTTGATTGTACGAACCTTAAAAAAAAGTTTGCTTTATTACAATTAAAGAAATGGAGCCAGATCACTTTTTTTTAAAAACTTTGGTGCATTTTTTCTCAAAAGTTTGAAACAATAAAATTTTGCAGTTAAGCAGTTTTTTTAAATATTTTTAAAAATAAATTTTATTTTAATAATTTTTCTTCTCTTATCATTAATCTTCATTATTTTCTATATTTGATCAAAATATATATATGTTTATATATATATATGCAGTAAAACCTCGTTAAGTTGTCACTCAAGGGACCAAACCTTTTCGACGACTTAAGCGGAGTTAGAAATTTCTTTAAAAAAACAAAAAACATTGAAGTTTTTTAATGGACTGCAGTAGGATTCCTTGAGAAAAATTAGATTTTTAGAATGTAATACACATGCAAATAAGTGTGTAGAAAAGGAATACAAATACTTTTGTATAGTTACCACTTTTTCTTTTATTTCTGAGCATTAAAATAGCTTAACATAGTGGATTGATGCAGGAATTGTTGATTGCTATTAACCTTCTTTTCCAATATCATCAGCACCTTGAATTCTTCCTCTGTTGTGCCTTCAACTGATGTTAAATATTGTCTAACTTTCTCTAAGGCTTCTAATGTTCCAGTCTTGCTGGACGGAATTCCACCCGAATCCTCATCATCACTATCCTCGCTGGAACTGTGCTTTTTTTTTTTTTTTTTCATCTAAAAATTCTGAAGTTAAATCTTTTACAGTCGCTTGTGAACAAATAGCGATGTCATTGTCAATATCGACAAATGCATTTACGTCATTGACACTGCAACCTTTTTCATTAACAACTTGCAGCAAATTTTCTAAGGGCTCAGGGTCGACTTCTTCACAAAGGATATCTTCGGATTCTGTATTGGCTACAAATCCCGCGTGTCTGAAGCAATTAAAAACAGTTTGTGAAGAAACTGAGCTCCAACTTCTATGCACATAATTGATCGCAACTAAAACGGAAACTTTTAACTTTTCATTTTTGTCCAATGCTTTTATCAGGTCCTTTACTAGCATTTTTTTTGTACTTTCTATTGAAGTCCCGAATTATCCCTTGATCTAATGACTGAAGAAGTGCAGTAACATTTGGAGGAAGGAAAACGATTTCAATAGCTTTTAAGCTTTCGGGCTGACTATGGACTGTGCAATTATCGACAATAAGGGCAACTTTTCTCTTTTGGCGTGAAAACTGGGAATCCAATTTACGGATATGCCGTTCCCAAATCGTTGTAGTCATCCATGCATTTGAATTTGCTTCATATTCAACTGGCAGAGATTTAACGTTTTTAAAACAGCGTGGCCTTTTGCTCTTACCTATCACTAGTGGTTTAAGCTTTTCATTTCCATTCATATTCGCTCCCAGCAAAAGTGTTAGACGTTGCTTGCTGGCTTTTCCAGTGGTGCATTTTTGCCCTTAAACGATAGAGTTTTATCAGGCAAAAGACGATAAAATAATCCTGTTTCATCTATATTAAAAACATTCGAGGCATCAAACCTGGATAAAATGTCCTTGAGAACACTATTTTCTATAGCATTACCATCAACAGCTGCGGCTTCCTCACAAATCGTTTTAAAAGAAAGACAATTTCTGTCTTTGAAACGCTCCAGCCAACCATTGCTGCAATGGAAATTTTCTATGTTCAACTCCTTCCATCGCTTTTTCTTTAAGAATGACAGAAGAAATAGGCACATTTTGCGATCTTGCATGCTTTAACCATCGAACTAAAATCTCCTCGATCTCGTCAAACTTTGATTTCCTCATTCTCTTTCTATTGTCTTTGCAGTCTGCTTCTTCAATGGTTTGCTTTGATGATAGAATATCGCTTAAAGTAGTTCTCAGAATTTTGTGTTCTTTGGCAAAAGCTGTTTTCGAAACATTTGACTTTTCAAAAAGTGCAATTAAGTCCTTTTTTTCTTTAAGAGATAACGAGGTAAGTTTTTGTTTTTCCGGCATTTTGAAACATAATCAAATCACAATTTTGTAAGAAGAAAAAAAGGCCCTTATAGCGGGGTTTACTCGCTATGAAATGAAGTCCCACTGAAGTACGTACAATAGAGAAAAACGTCTACACTCGACTGAGTCGGAGCAAGAAGTGAGAACTTTGAACGATTGGCATGCAAAATTTCCAGAATCCAAATCCCCTAAAAGGAAAGGAATGCTCACAGCTGTAGAGCGAACTTCGTGGATGGTCAGAAATTCCCCAAGATACTTAAAGTGAAAGGGGCGGGTCTGAAAAGATAACAGAATTGTATACAAAAGTGTGAAAAATGATAGGTTTGCCGTTTTTGGGGGTGACGAGTTATCCCGAGTAGAATTAAATTCGATGACGGGTAAAAGAGTTTTTTTTTACATTATTGTCTATGAGGCTTAGTCGGGACCATAGGAAAACGACGACTTATCCGGGTGACAACTTAATGAGGTTTTACTGTGAGTATGTATGTATGTATATATATATATTCATAAAGCTTATTAACTTTTTTCTATTTTGAAGGTGACATTCATGAAAAAATTAGTTTCTTCTGATCCTGCTGTTCGATTTTCTGCGGAATATCTACTTGCCTATCTCCCATTTTCAACTCATTCCAAAGTAAATGTGTTTCTTAAATATTTAAGTGGCTAATATAAAATGCTGTGTATTAGTGTAAAAAGAAGTTTCAATAGCAGTATTCATTTTAGAGTTATTTAATATATCATTTTCAAATGAGTGAAAACTGAAAAGCAACAATTGGGAAAAATAATAATAAATTTAATGAATTTAAGATAGCTACTATCGTATGATATTTTAAGTTAATGAATATAGTAAATCCTAAAACTATTATTCTATCATATTAAGAACTGATAAAATATTTATTGTATAATTTTATTAATACATCCAATTTAACAAATCACATACTAAACATGTACGTATATTACCAAAAGATTACATATTAAATACAAAAAGCATAGTCATTTATACATAGCATACTCATTTAACTACTGTTAAGTATGAAGACCTAAATTGACTCTGAAAATATATAATATAAAGATTTTTAAAATTTTACGTAAAAATAATGTCTAACCCAATAGCAATTGATATTTTTTAAATGGATGTCCGCACTTTGTGGTCTATAATTTTAATTACTTTAGACCCTTAGGGAAACTCTGTTTGTTCCACTTTGTTCAATCTTGACTACCCCACTGATGTTTTAAAACCTCTTGACCAAACACTTACTTTAGGGGTGCACAAATGGCCTGCGGGCCACATGCGGCCCACAGGAACTTCTGAGTGCAATAAAAAATTCTTTTAATTTGGTTTTTGTATTATAAATTACACATTATAATATAATTTATACGTTATAAATTTTCTTTTATTAAAATATTTAATTTATATTTATATTACTCTATAAAATGCATAATTTTTTTTTTTACTTTCATTTTGTAAGCTTCTTTTTGGTTAGAATTTATATCCCTCCTTCCTATATATATACATATTTGATAAATTAACTATTGTAGAAAATATAATTTTTTTTTTAAAAAATGTATCGGCTTTTTTTAGTTTTAAATAAAAACAAATAATTAAAAGTATTTAATTTTCTGCAAATATGTTATTAAGTTTATTGATAAAAATATTTGGTACTTAGAACACTAATGTTTAGATAAAAATGATCATATTTGCCTCTAACATGACTATATATGCTTGCGTCCCTTCGTTAATCTATGTGCTATGCAAGTGGCCGTTCACTCAAAAAAGTTGTGCACCCCTAACTTACCTGATCAAAATGAATTTTGAGAAAATTTTTTTTAATTCGTATAATAGTATTTGCTTGTTTTCAAAACATACCTCTTTTCAGCAAATAAGTAATTTAATGTGACTAATGTTTTTTTAAAATCTGTTTCTTTTAACACTCTTATTTTGTAATTTTTCAATTAGAATAGGCTTGAAAATTACATGTTTTTTTATTACATATTTCAAATCTATATATATTTTAAACATAACCATACAAAAGTTTTCGGTAAAAGAAATTTGTTTTTCAATATAAAATTAGATCATAATAAAGCTTGTCGTAAAATTGTAGTAAAATCATTTTAAAGCAAAATTTTGGAAATTAATCTCAGTTAAATTATTATTTAATTTATAAAATACAAATGTAAAATTTAGATACTAATAAAAATATGCAAAATATGTACAAAATATTTATTAGAAATCAAGTTTAGCATAGCGTGATAAATTTGGAAGCTGAGCTTGAGGCCAAGTCCTACCTCACAATTTTTGCAACAAATTTGCATTTTTTATTATTTTTTTTACCAGTTTCTGTTTAGTTAGAGAATTAGATCATTAAAAAAGATTGTTGGAAAATTGAAAATAATGAATAATTTGTAAATTCAAATTTTTGAAAATTAATCCTGGTGAAATTAGGACTGTCAGAAATTTGAAATTAAAGAACAATTTGCAAAGCAAAATTTTTGAAAATTAATCTTGGTGAAATTAGGATTGAATACTAAAATAATATGAAATACTAAAGAAATACTAAAGTAAATATGAAATGAGAATTATGAGAGTAAATATGAATTGAATATGAAATACTAAAGTAAAATGTATATACTAATGAAAATATTCAAAATACTATCAAAACATTTATTTGAAATAAAGTTAACAGATGATAAATTTCCAAATAAGGCTTGAGGCAAACTCCTACCTTGCAATTTTTGCACCAAATTTGTTTTTCTTTCCACATATTTTTGCCAGCTGCAGTGTCAAACACCTTTAAAAAAGAGTGTGCAAAACATGCTTTTATGTTTCGCAGAAATTTGCATTTACCCAGATCGGAATAAACAATTAAACATCACGGGAAAGTCAAAATCGAACCATGAATGGTAAAAGAGCAGGTTGTGTAGTTAAATAAAATCGCGAGTTTTATTTTGCAACTTTTAAATTGCGTGTAAAAATCTCTGGGTACTCAGTAAGAGAGTTAAAGTGATTTCATAAAAAGAATGCTTTTAAAAGTGCAATATTCGTTGAAAAAATTGAATTTTCCACTGTGTACACACCTGAACCATTTAAGCCCAAAAAATTTAGATACAGTTTATAATCCATTATATAGTTTCATAATAGTGAGCCATAACTTTTAGATTATTTCAGCTTGATCATCCTTTAACTTTTTTTCTTCTCTCTTTCTATTATAACAGACTCTTGAAAAAGAGATAAAACATCTGAAAAAGATACTGATAGAAAAGGAAAAAAGAATTGAACAATTAAAGGTTTTATTAAAACATCTGAAAAAGATACTGATAGAAAAGGAAAAAAGAATTGAAGAATTAGAGGTTTTGTTGAAATTTCATCAAAATCCTGCCATATCTTAGTTTTTACTTCCAAGGTTAGATAATTGTAAATCAAAAAGGAGGAAACTACTGATTGATGTTTTTATCCAAGAATATGAATTTCAAACTCATTACTTGTGATTATTTGTAGAGCTCTAAAACCTGTGCCAGGTATTTCTTGTAAAAATTATTTTATTTTCTGTGAAAAGTAAAATAATTAATGGTTTTACAAAATTGTAGATTGTTATTGCTTGAAATTTTCTTTGAAATATGTATTTATGACACTATACAGGGCTGCCACAGGGGACTAAAATGTGACTACTATTTTCTACCTTAAAAAGCAACTATTTTCAGGAAAGGGAGACTTTTCTGTGCTCCCAGTGATGTTTGTTTTTTTAAACATAAATTGGGTTGCTCAGCCTGTGACCCACGGGATCTTCTGAATAAAAGAAAATAAATTCTTATACTATCATTTATGTCTAAAACACCAGTTATTTAATTATGTGTATTTTATTTTTTTTCCCTGATTTATAATTTTGTTTTTTTTATAAATTGTTTTTTCCTTTTATCAACATAAGCTTTAGTTTTTTTAGTGTTTTCAACTTTATCTAGTAATACATTTTCTATTGTGTACATTTTTTAAATTGTTTAAAACTTTTTTTTAAGTAGATCATGGTATGTGACAATTAAGTCTTTCAATAAAATTTTAGTCATATTTTTGATACATTTTTGTTCTTATTTAGGCTACCTATTTTCATAGTTTTGGGCAACTATTTTCATTCTTTATTCTACTAAAAGCAACTATTTTCTGTGTTAACCCTGAGTATTCTTTACAGAATTAACTTTATTAAAAATACTAATGAGGCACCTTTCTTTTAAAAGATACATAATGTTGATTTCTCTTCTAATTTTCAAGAACTACAGTTGAGCAAATGTAAAGCTTGTTTCGATAAATTATATTTATTCTTCAAACAACCCTTTTTCTTCCTCTTTTTTTTCTGCAGATAATCATAGATTTTCCTATCTCAAGGATTAAACTGAGGCGGGACACATCTGTCCTTTTAGTTTAAATTTTCTGTGCATCGATTTTTAAGCGCAGCAGATTTCAATCAAACTTTTAAAATTGTTTTTGAAAACTTTTTTTGTCTTCCAGCTTTGTTCTTCATTCATCTTGCACAATTTTTCCTGTCATAGCAAAATTTTAACAAATTCTAAAAGTAAAAAAACAAAACAGTTTCATTAAAATGGAAAATTAGAATTTGATCATTAACACTCATAAAATTTAACAACAGAGTTCAATGAATTATGTCTGCTGACTGTCACAGTTATTACTTAACATTTGACTCTAAGGGTTTGTTTTTAAGTAATTTATTTTTATAAGTGCACTGTCAAACTATAGTAAACACTTTTCCTTAACCTGCATACATTGTACAGTGCCACAAAAAAGTGAACTCCCGAATAACTTTTGATCTAATGATTCAATCTTAAGTGTTCACCTTAACACTTTTGCTGTCGATCTAAAGCCAGAAAAATGTTTTCCTAGCAATTAGTGACAATAAGACAGATCAAATGGGGGCAGGTTGCAAAATAATTTTTGCAGAAAATCTGATATTTTCTCCTTACAATAAACAATTTTTGATTTAAATAAACTTATTGTTAGTTCTAAAAACTAAAATTGTTGTGGAAATAAGAAAAATTATCCTTAAAGATTACCACTTGTACTCAGTAATTAATGCAGAAACTATATTTCAAATTACAAAATCAAAAAAAAAGTTCAAAATAAAGTCATTAATCTTTGAAGAGCTTTATTTATGTCCATTTTATCGTTAATCTAAGTCACTTTTCATCGTGTTTTTGGCATTTATTGTCAGATTACCACTTAATTTTCAAAATATTGATATTTTTAACGCCACAAATACGACTTTAATTTCATATTGAATCAAAAATAGAGTTTCAAATTGCGCATTTTAATAGTCACTTTTGATGTGTTTTATTTATTTCATCGCAACTCCAATTAATTTTCAGTAGTTATTGCTCCGCATTTCCATAGTGTTTTGAAAATCCAGATATTTTTATTATGTAGTATTATTATGACACCTAAGGAAGTTTTTTAAATCTTTCTTGTAAGGAATTTTTAAAATATTTTTTCAGTAGCTGCTATACTTTTCCACATGCTTCTGAAAAGTTTAATATTTTTAATATATATTTACAGCTTTCTAGTTTTAATTCACGCATTTTAATAATAATTTTTGACATACTTAATTAATGTCCATTTCGTCTTCAATCCTAGTTTTTTATTTATTTTTAATTGCAGTTATTACCACGTTTTTCTGCATCGTTGTGAAAACAGTATTTTTAATGCATTATTATATCACGACTTGCATATTTCGAATCATGCGTTTTAATAATCACCTTTAATGCTTCCTTTATTGCTACTCTTTTCCATATAGTTTTTTTGATAATCTCGATATTTTCTACCGGTAAAACAACTGTTCTTTATTTTTGTTAAATTTATTTCTAATTTTTTGTAGCTTAAAAAACCATTTAAGATTTAATATTAATAAAATCTTAACCAATTCTTTAAAATACAAATGTCCTGAAATTCTTTTTCCCAAAGTTATTATTACAGTACAATTTATAAGCTATAATGTATTTATTTCATTTTAAATCCTTTTACACAATACTTTCTTTAATTAAATTTATTTAATTTGCATTTACATTACTCGATAAAATATTTATTTTACTTTTATACT
Organism: Parasteatoda lunata; assembly: GCA_949128135.1. Taxonomy (NCBI): domain Eukaryota; kingdom Metazoa; phylum Arthropoda; class Arachnida; order Araneae; family Theridiidae; genus Parasteatoda; species Parasteatoda lunata. The sequence continues at coordinate 117,850,144 of OX421973.1, forward strand.
ACCTTCCAGTACTGTTTGTTTATTTTTAAATAAACTTTTGTATTAAGTGATATGATTAAAAATCTTTTTTAAAAAATACAATACTTTTTGATTCAAAGGAAAAATTATTATTTGCTTTCTTCAGATTTAAGATCGGAGTTCTTCAGATTTAAATTAAATGTAATATTTAAAAAAATTTTTGCAAATATTGGTTCATAAGGTTGACTGATAGGAAGAATTTAGTATCTAACACAATGAAATTACTCTAAAAATTATCAGAATTGCAGTCAAATTGTTAGTCATGCAACCATTTATTGGTCAACCTGCTTCACTCAAAAAGGTTGCACACCCTTACCCAAAATGATAGTTTTTAATGGGATTTTTTTCCACAATTTAAGAAAGCTAATTTCCCCCCTCCCCCCCCCCCCAAAAAAAAATCTCCCTGGATACTACAACTATTTTCCCTCTAAAAAACTCATGGTCACAATCTTATTGAAAATTCTGAGTTCCCAGAATGAGGTGAGGCCTATTTTGATCTAAGAGATCATTTTACAAACGAATCAGTAGGAATGTTGTCCGAGATTTTTTTTCATACGAAACTCTTCTTCTGTTTGAAAGTGTACATTAAAAATAATTCTGCTCCTTCTTAGAATTACTTGTGTGTAAAGGTCCTTCAGCGTGATCCACGTTGTAGGTCATTAATGAATGTATCTGATAATACTGGATAAAGGTATCTTTCAAATGAACTTTTTATTTTTGAAAAGAAAAAAAATTTACTTGTGTCTTTATCAGGGTGGCCACTCCACAGGGAATTTTGAGCTTCTCTTTCCAAAACTGGGAAAGTACAGCGTGTTTTAAATACCACTCAAAGTGGGATATTTCATTTACTGGCATTATTTAAGTATAGTTAGCCCACTATAGCTGACAGTTGTGTATAATTTATACATAAAGCATTCGAGACATGATCCTTACCTTCGTAATTGATCCTCCCATCTTGATCGATGTCCGTTGCATGAAGCATTTCGTCCAGTTGACTCTCTGTCATTGTCTCTCCAATTATTTCCATCGCCATCTTCAGTTCATCCTTTTAATTAAAATTTCAGAGTTTCTTATAATCATTTAAAAAAAATGCTCCATTCTTTATTCCAGTACAAGAAAAATGGATTTCATTTTTAAATGAAACTTTCTTTTCTCCTATTTTGAGAATAGATTAATTAAATCCAATGTCTTCCACTTGACTAAAGTTTTTTTTCACAAATGGGTCCTATAAATGGACGAATTTAGAATTTTTAAAACCGTTTTTTATAATGTATTGAATGCAGGGGAGATGCCTGAAAAATGAAATCAGTCATGCAGTCAAATCTCGTTTTAGCAAAAATTTCAATTGTAACAAATTTGTTCCGAATCCCCCAATGAAATGATAGATACAATGGATTAAAAATACCGATATTCATAATTCGATTTAACGAAGGTGAAAATAAGCACCCATTCTCCCCATGATTCCATTCTTCGTAACGATCTCAGAATTCAAATATTTTTGTATCTTCAAAATAAAAAGTTTCAGATATGAAAGGGTAAAAAAAAGATGAATCACTCGAAAACCCATTCATGTTTGAACAAGTAAAAATACACATGTTGTTTTCCAAAAGAGTGATTTCCAGTTCAGTAGTTTGAAAATGTACATCATTTGGAGAAGTTTGTAATTTCTACTAGTTCTAAATCATTTGTACAGAAAAAAATTTATGGATTACGTAATTTCTGATAGGTAAGTGAATCCATTGTTCCTTTCAATTAAATTGTTTTTGTGAGCTTTTAAAATATTGATTTGATATTTTCCACATGTAGAGTACAAATAGATCAAAACAGTCATTAAATGCAATATGTATTCTTTTTTTTATGCCAAAAATTACAATGCAACAAAATAATTTTGGTTAATGTTAAAATTCGTAATATTGGTATAACGAATTTTCGTTATAGCATAGCCGACTGTACCAAATCCTGAAATGATTACGCTTAGTGTTTAAGTAATTTCTACTTCTTTGGGTCCTGCATCATTGGCTGCGGTCAGTAAGCGGGTGGGTGACCATTTTGCGTAGGGACAGAAGGTATCGGTCTTCGTTAAAACGTAAAGTGCTCGACTTCGTGCGCAGGTCGTCGGACTACCAAAGCAGGGGAGTCATCCCCTCTGCACAGATTCAAAATTGCGATGGCATGATGTTTCCCAGACCGTCGCCATTGTGCAGATCTAGTCCGACGTAAATAAAGTACCTACCTTTTATAAGTTGGCATCCTCTGAAAACCATATTGCACTCTATTTTCAGGTTGCTGCCAATCCTTTTAGCGACTATTTTAATAAGTTATGAGAATACTTATTAAATTCAAAAACTTTAAATTGTATAATTTTTATACTCTTTAAAATTTGGAATGTTTTTTTACATATTTTTTAATAATGATAAAGCTTTATAATTCTTAAAAATTGCAAGTATACGATCATTCGAATTTAGGAGCTGTTTAATGATTACTCGTCGTTGTTTCATTCTTTTGGTTCATTTTTGCTGTCATTTTTTTTCCTTCTTAATATGACGAAAAAACTTTCTTCATATCGTTATTTCAATTTTGTACTGTCCGATTGCTAATGGAAAAATAATGTTGAAAATAAACTTATGAACTATTTTGAGTTTTAAATTTTTTATTTTACCGATTAAATTCCAATGAAAGCATCGTTTTTCATTTATTATAGCATTTCATTTGTTACAAAATTAAAAGTACTTTTAAGTTTTCATTTAAGTAATGGTTTAATTTCTTAGTTTTTTATTTTGATGTTTTACTTTTATTTTACCATTGTTTATTTGTGTATAAATTTATTCATTAGTACAATTACAAAACATTACATTATGTGAAATTTGTTTGAGATTACTTTTAAAAATAAAGATTTACCCGTGTAATAAATCCATTCCCGTCCTTGTCGAACACTCTGAAAGCTGCCATCAAATCTTCCATGAGATCATCTTCTTGTCCTTTCTGAGTGATAGTAGACATCCACGACAGAAAATCTTCTTCACTCACTGAATCTGCGGCGGGGAAATTCTAATATTTATTAGATTGCCAACCCTATTGATTTCATCATCTACGCACAAGTCACTGTCCTTTCACAGGGTGGACCCATTTATTCACCCACAGATATCGTAATTTTAACCTGTACGGTCCATCTCTAACTCAGTACCCCCAGAGGTATAATTTGTTATTTTAACTCGGAGGACTTTGTGACCCGACAGATTTAAAGTGCACCAGTCACCATTTTCTACACGGGGAGTCTTCGGCCGGCTCACGAACATGAATCCATCTCCCTGCTATCCCGCTCTCGGGAATATGTGTTATAACTATCCTAAACGAATTCAATATTTATCTACTGTACTTGTTACTTTTTTTTCTTCCGTTGTTCACAAATTCCTCTTATTTGCCGTGAAAAACCGTGTAATTTTATTGCCTTGATTGCCTACAAAATATCGTTATGTTTGATACTCAAAAGTAGCTAGTATACAGGTAAGTTAGATAACATTTGAAGATTAAAAACCCGTTCCTATCTTAAAACAAAAGCGTTCTAGTCTTTTTTTTATTATTTAATTATTAATTTGTTACGGGAGCATGGAGGACTTTTTAAAATGCACCAGTCACCATTTTCTACAAGGGGAGTCTTCGGCCGGCTCACGAACATGAATCCATCTCCCTGCTATCCCGCTCTCGGGAATATGTGTTATAACTATCCTAAACGAATTCAATATTTATTTATATTCAAAATATATTTTTAAAAAAATAAAAATATTTTGAATAAAACTTATATTATTTCAAAAATCTACTGTACTTGTTACTTTTTTTTCTTCTTCCGTTGTTCACAAATTCCTCTTATTTGCCGTGAAAAACCGTGTATATGCTTTGATTGCCTACAAAATATCGTTATGTTTGATACTCAAAAGTAGCTAGTATACAGGTAAGTTAGATAACATTTGAAGATTAAAAACCCGTTCCTATCTTAAAACAAAAGCGTTCTAGTCTTTTTTTTTTATTTAATTATTAATTTGTTACGGGAGCATGGAGGACTTTTTAAAATGCACCAGTCACCATTTTCTACAAGGGGAGTCTTCGGCCGGCTCACGAACATGAATCCATCTCCCTGCTATCCCGCTCTCGGGAATATGTGTTATAACTATCCTAAACGAATTCAATATTTATTTATATTCAAAATATATTTTTAAAAAAATAAAAATATTTTGAATAAAACTTATATTATTTCAAAAATCTACTGTACTTGTTACTTTTTTTTCTTCTTCCGTTGTTCACAAATTCCTCTTATTTGCCGTGAAAAACCGTGTATATGCTTTGATTGCCTACAAAATATCGTTATGTTTGATACTCAAAAGTAGCTAGTATACAGGTAAGTTAGATAACATTTGAAGATTAAAAACCCGTTCCTATCTTAAAACAAAAGCGTTCTAGTCTTTTTTTTTTTTATTTAATTATTAATTTGTTACGGGAGCATGGAGGACTTTTTAAAATGCACCAGTCACCATTTTCTACAAGGGGAGTCTTCGGCCGGCTCACGAACATGAATCCATCTCCCTGCTATCCCGCTCTCGGGAATATGTGTTATAACTATCCTAAACGAATTCAATATTTATTTATATTCAAAATATATTTTTAAAAAAATAAAAATATTTTGAATAAAACTTATATTATTTCAAAAATCTACTGTACTTGTTACTTTTTTTTCTTCTTCCGTTGTTCACAAATTCCTCTTATTTGCCGTGAAAAACCGTGTATATGCTTTGATTGCCTACAAAATATCGTTATGTTTGATACTCAAAAGTAGCTAGTATACAGGTAAGTTAGATAACATTTGAAGATTAAAAACCCGTTCCTATCTTAAAACAAAAGCGTTCTAGTCTTTTTTTTTTTTATTTAATTATTAATTTGTTACGGGAGCATGGAGGACTTTTTAAAATGCACCAGTCACCATTTTCTACAAGGGGAGTCTTCGGCCGGCTCACGAACATGAATCCATCTCCCTGCTATCCCGCTCTCGGGAATATGTGTTATAACTATCCTAAACGAATTCAATATTTATTTATATTCAAAATATATTTTTAAAAAAATAAAAATATTTTGAATAAAACTTATATTATTTCAAAAATCTACTGTACTTGTTACTTTTTTTTCTTCTTCCGTTGTTCACAAATTCCTCTTATTTGCCGTGAAAAACCGTGTATATGCTTTGATTGCCTACAAAATATCGTTATGTTTGATACTCAAAAGTAGCTAGTATACAGGTAAGTTAGATAACATTTGAAGATTAAAAACCCGTTCCTATCTTAAAACAAAAGCGTTCTAGTCTTTTTTTTTTTATTTAATTATTAATTTGTTACGGGAGCATGGAGGACTTTTTAAAATGCACCAGTCACCATTTTCTACAAGGGGAGTCTTCGGCCGGCTCACGAACATGAATCCATCTCCCTGCTATCCCGCTCTCGGGAATATGTGTTATAACTATCCTAAACGAATTCAATATTTATTTATATTCAAAATATATTTTTAAAAAAATAAAAATATTTTGAATAAAACTTATATTATTTCAAAAATCTACTGTACTTGTTACTTTTTTTTCTTCTTCCGTTGTTCACAAATTCCTCTTATTTGCCGTGAAAAACCGTGTATATGCTTTGATTGCCTACAAAATATCGTTATGTTTGATACTCAAAAGTAGCTAGTATACAGGTAAGTTAGATAACATTTGAAGATTAAAAACCCGTTCCTATCTTAAAACAAAAGCGTTCTAGTCTTTTTTTTTTTATTTAATTATTAATTTGTTACGGGAGCATGGAGGACTTTTTAAAATGCACCAGTCACCATTTTCTACAAGGGGAGTCTTCGGCCGGCTCACGAACATGAATCCATCTCCCTGCTATCCCGCTCTCGGGAATATGTGTTATAACTATCCTAAACGAATTCAATATTTATTTATATTCAAAATATATTTTTAAAAAAATAAAAATATTTTGAATAAAACTTATATTATTTCAAAAATCTACTGTACTTGTTACTTTTTTTTCTTCCGTTGTTCACAAATTCCTCTTATTTGCCGTGAAAAACCGTGTATATGCTTTGATTGCCTACAAAATATCGTTATGTTTGATACTCAAAAGTAGCTAGTATACAGGTAAGTTAGATAACATTTGAAGATTAAAAACCCGTTCCTATCTTAAAACAAAAGCGTTCTAGTCTTTTTTTTTTATTTAATTATTAATTTGTTACGGGAGCATGGAGGACTTTTTAAAATGCACCAGTCACCATTTTCTACAAGGGGAGTCTTCGGCCGGCTCACGAACATGAATCCATCTCCCTGCTATCCCGCTCTCGGGAATATGTGTTATAACTATCCTAAACGAATTCAATATTTATTTATATTCAAAATATATTTTTAAAAAAATAAAAATATTTTGAATAAAACTTATATTATTTCAAAAATCTACTGTACTTGTTACTTTTTTTTCTTCTTCCGTTGTTCACAAATTCCTCTTATTTGCCGTGAAAAACCGTGTATATGCTTTGATTGCCTACAAAATATCGTTATGTTTGATACTCAAAAGTAGCTAGTATACAGGTAAGTTAGATAACATTTGAAGATTAAAAACCCGTTCCTATCTTAAAACAAAAGCGTTCTAGTCTTTTTTTTTATTTAATTATTAATTTGTTACGGGAACATGGAGGACTTTTTAAAATGCACCATTTACTACAAGGGGAGTCTTTTTTAAAAGGATCGTGAATCTTATAAACGCTTAGAAGATATTATATAAACAAATAGGGCTCACCATTTTTGCTTACTTCTCTGATGAGTGATTGTAGTACTGTGTCGGCCACCTTGATCCCCAGATTTTCCAACATGTGCTTTATATCGTTCAGATTGACTCGGCCATCTTGATTTTTATCAAGCATCGCAAAAGCAGTCTTCATCTCTGAAATGTATGGTACTATAATCATTCATTCTTTTAAGAGAGCTGACACTTTTCTTAAATGTTAAATTCCCAGCTTACAAAAAAAAAAACGGTTTTTTTTTCCTTCTTTCTTTTAATGTACGACCTAAAACTACGTTCATTCCAGTTCATTCCAGTATACTTCAATATCCCGCTTTATCACACCTAAAAACTATTTTTTTTTTAACTAACATCATTTGCTTTCGCTAACTTTCACAACTCATTCAGGTATAGGATAATTATAAAGTAATTTTTTTTAAAAAAATCAATAAATGTGTAAATGAATCGATAATGGTCTAAGTAATTTTTAAAGTTCAAAAAAACTTTCCACCTGGCTTGACATTCCAGGCTCATTAGGGCAGATTTGTTGGCCACTCTTTCAAGGATACCATATTAGGTTGGGCAATAAGGACCGATAGTACATCGAATGAAAGAACATTCATGCAGGGACTCGAACTCATAATCTTTCTGACCTCTACACGACAAAAAAACTACAATAATTACTTTCACAAAAATAAGGTAGGTAGGTATTTTATTTACGTCGCACTAGAGCTGCACATGGGCTATTCGACGGTCTGGGAAAAATTCCAGAGGATGATCCGAAGACATGGCATCGCATTTTTTACCCTCTGCACAGGGGATGGCTTCACTGCTTTGGTAGCCCGACAACCTGCGCGCTAAGTCGAGCTCTTTACGGTAGAACAGTTTAACGAGGACCCACCGAACACCCTCGGTCCCTACGCTGGCTGATCAAAGTGGCCGCCCACCCGCTTACTGACCGCAGTCAGTGATGCCATTCTACAGATAGCCGTGTTTATACGATCAGTCCACTGCTGGACCACGAAAATAAAGTTGAGATATAATAAAGGCGATTTTGGAAGAGATGTGCTGAGAATGTATATGAAAATCCATTACCTCTTACCTGGGATTCCGATAAACTGGATTTCTTCGATCCATCCTGAAATAAAGAAAAATATTCAGTTTTCTACCCTAGGGAGCGCTCTTCACTTCCGGATGACGTCATTTGGTTCAGTGAGACTCTCTTGAGTAGTATTTTTTGTGTTTATAAAAAAGAATCGTCACTTAAAGTCATATCAAGACGTGAGAATTGTCATTTGAAAACACTTCTTACCTTGTATATAGTATTCGAAATTTGAACCTAAATGATAATTAGTAAAATGAACTTAATCTCGCTGCTCGAACAATATGCTAACACTAACGATGCACAGCTTGCACCAAGAACAAACAGAAGAATCTTCTTGAATTAACATTAAAAGAATTTTTTAGCGTCATTCTAAGCACGAAAGATTAGATTTTTAAAAACTGAGAAACGTGCAGTTATTTATACAAAATTCGTCGTTTTTATTGCTTTTAAGGAAACTCATAGAAGTTAAAAAATTAAATATCAAGCGCTATTTCTGACCCCCTTTATTTTTGAAATATATTGTGCGCTGTCAAATTATACAAAATAATCAAAAAATTTAATGGAAACTCAGATTGAAAATTTAATTTAAAATCAAAGATGGCGAGGAAATTTTTTCTTTCTTTAAAAGAAGGAACAAATTTTATATTTGAAGGACACAACATGATTAACATCTTGACCTGGATGAATTTTAATACTTCCAAAACTAAATATTCTACTTTCACTTTAATGCCTACTCAGAAGTGTATTCTGATGACCATTTTTGTTCAAATAGGGTGGGTTAGTTTTTGATCCAATGGGATACCCGCAAGTGTGGGTATCTCAATCCTGGTGGATTGTTGAAACGGGGCATTTGTTTACGATAGCAACTGCTCTTTCCATTCTATTTCGAGTAAGCCAAGTCCGTCGAGTATCAGTTCTCTTAAGTGACACAGCCTATATTCGTTCACTAAGATTTCAATTCTTTCACTTTATATTTCTAACTTAACCCCTTGACATATCATTAAACAAAATCTCTAAGCTGTGCGGAATTATTAATTTCTTGATATAGAAATGATCTTTGATTGCGCTGTAAACAGCAACTCGCAACGGAATGTTGACAGAAATTATAACTGCTTCGGACACGCTAAAATAATTATTAAAAAAACTTTATTTTGCAAATACTATTTTTGCTTGCTTTTTAAAAGGTATAGCATGACATAACTACTATAAGATGGTGAATTATATAAGCCTACAAATTATTTAGAAATAGTGGTGTTTAAAAATCTGCTAAATTGAATTTATTATACCAAGAATTGATAAACTACCACTTTAAAATATTTATTGGCTGTCCGGAGCAAGTTGGCATCTCTGTGTGGAAGACGTCTGAGATACGTCAATTATTGCTTCGGAGTTGCCAGGTACACAAAACAAAAATATACAATAAAATACATAAACAAATCTGAGTTGAGTAAAAGACGCAGATCGAAAAGCATCAATGGATACGACGCTTTATTTAATTAACTTTCGTGGAGAGTTTAACACGTCATCTGCTCAGCCAATTAATAGGAATTTCAATGAAGTTAGGTTAAGGGGTAATGCAATTAACGATGCTATAACAAGAAAGTGAGCCGGTGTCATTTGACATAAGGTAAAGAGGTATGTACAGCTTCAATTGAAGCAATTTAAGTTCTTCATACGTTGAAATTGTGTTTTCCACTTCATACAACATTTTAAAATTCTTTCTCATTCTTAGCCTTTTATTTTATAACCGTTATTGACCAGACGATCCAAATTTTTTTGTTACTTCGACTACTGATTTTCAATTCCGTAGCCTTGTCATTATGAACCCAATCCAGAAGACAAGGGAACTCCTGGATCAAGTATTGGTAGAAATTCGTGGAGTGGAGGACTTTTTGACGCTGTATCCACTTAGCCATCAGTGGAACTGCCAGTGAATTTACTCACGTTTTGTTCTTCTTTGTGACCCATACCTAAATATTCTTGCATAAAAATCTTATCAAAATTTAGGTTCTCAAATAAAGCGATTTGAATGTTCTCTCGCACATTTTAAAAGCATTTTCACAGTGGATTTTCCATCAGGCAAATAATTCTTTAGAAAATGCTTTTTACAAATTTCCGCTTCTTTAATATTAGAAATATTATGATGTCGCTGAATCTCGAGTTAAGGAAACTATTTTAAATCGTGAGTTTTTTGCAGTTCCTAAAATTTACGGAATATGCTCCTTCTCTTGAAATGAATGCTGTAGATAACATTCAATTTGAGCATTCTTATAAAGACAGAACATTATGATTTGATATAGAAAACATTGAGGCTGTGTTGTTGATATTAAAAAAATGTGTATCCTAGCCAGGGATATTTATTTAAAGCGGAAAAGAATGAAATATTTTATTTGAGGCATGCTGGTTTTCTCCGACTTCATATGACCACATTTTGTTAGTCATACCAAATCACCACACTTATTCTGACACCCGAAATATTTACAGTCTCTAGGCAAAATTAAATGCAAAATCTCAATTGATAGCTTTATTGTTTTGACGCGACTGTTTGCAATTGTGTTACGTTTGTGTATCAATGGGTCAAATTAGACATTAAAATAATTAGACCAAATTATGTGCCGCATTGTTGTGTTTTAATAATGGCATGTTTTGCACGATACAATATATTTTATATTTAAACGCGCATGTAATGGGTCAGGAGATTTTTCATACACTTCCTATTTGTATTTATTTTTAACGTATTGCATTCCCATTGATACACTAACGTAAACAAGTGCAAACCACGTAATAACAATAAAGGTGAATAGCCTGATAATTAAGATTTTACATAGAATTTTATAGCGCGTCAAATAATTTGTCCAGGGATTGTATATCCACATTTACGCTGTGTACTTTTTTTCATTTTATACACATATGAAACATCAGCCTTTTTATCATTAGTTTTATTTGGCTATCAAGAAAAATGAACTATGCAAATGTTATCAGTAGAGGAAACTCTCGTCTTACACGAGTGTAAAAAAGTCAATGACTGACTAAAGAATAAAAACGTGCCTAAAAATAGAAATTGCTTTTTGGCGGCGTTGTTACCCGTTTTACGAACGGAACATAAAACGAATGAATTTCAAAACTCCTTTAAATATTTCTGATGGTATCGATCTTTTATTTGCTGGATTGAAATAATAATAATAATTAAAATAATGATTTCGGAGGACATGTTTCTACTCTGATAGTGGTTTTGCATTTCACGGTGTAAGTACAAGTTTTATTTAAAAAATTTCCCATTGTTTTTGAAATCATTTCTATGGATCAGGAGGTTGAGTTGAACGGATTCGACTGGACGATACAAATTCCTCACACCGATCATCACGTAAAATATCTTCAGACTCATATTAGAATACCTTTTGCCGTCGGACTAACCGTGTAACGCAAATGCGGTTTGGTTCACACCAAAGAGTCCTAATTTTGTCTCAATACTTGATCCAGGAGTTCCCTTTTGTCTTCTGGATTGGGTTCAAAATGACAAGGCTGCGGAGTTGATTATCGGTAGTCGTATATTAGGTCGACTGTTCAAAGGCTTTTGTAAATATAGATATATGAAACCAGATTTAAATACTTTTTTGCAAAACTGTCACAAAATTCACATTTTGTGTTAAACACTAAAAAAATAATAATAAATAAACAAATACAAAATAAGAATACGCTCTATTCCATCAATCTTTCAAAAAATTACGGATAATAGTGTTTCGAGCAAAATTTTATTTTTGTTAGTCATTGAATCTTTGTACAGCGTAAATTACTTCATCAGATCTATAATATTATATTTCTATGCATTATTTAAATGCTTAGAAATAATGCATTAATTTTAATAACTTATTTTAATATATATTGCGCATTAAATAAATATACTGTGGGTAACCCTTAAAACGTTACGTAATTTTAAAATGTACACATTATTATATCAAATGACCGAGGTTTTAAAACGAAAAAAACTACATAAATATCCCTAAAAAAATTTTAACTTTAAAAAAAACAAAAAGAGCCTGTGAGAGTTTTCCACCTCTATAGAAATTCCTAAAATCACTGACTTGTTCCCAATGTTTGAACGAACCCTAACAACTACAGCATTCTTTTTTAGATTTCGACAATATGTGTCAACTAACATAGAAGTTGCTGATTAAAGATGAATAAAGCCGAACTTAACAATCCTCAATAACTGTTACAAAATCACAACATTTATAAAATTAGCATCATTCGCTAAAAAGCGTTACATTTGCTTAAAAGTAGCCGTATCATTCACTAACAAGCATTATATTTACTAAATTCCATCTATCATTTACTAACAATCTGTGTCAACTAGCATAGAAGTTGCTGATTAAACTGATCAAAGATGTATAAAACCCAAATCAACAATCCTCAATAACTGTTACAGAATCATTTATAAAATTAGCATATATCATTCTCTAAAAAAGTGTTATCTTTGCTAAAAAAAAAAAAAAAAAAAAGCAATATCATTCGCTATCAAGCATCATATTTACTGAATTCCATCTATCATTTACTAACAATATGTGTCAACTAGAATTGAAGTTGCTGATTAAAGATGGATAAAACCCAAATCGACAAGCCTCAATAATAACTGTTAGAAAATCACAACATTTATAAAATTATCATATATCATTCGCTAACAAGCATTCATCATTCACTAAAAAGCGTTATATTCTTTAGAAAATAGAATTATATCATTCCTTTATAAGTTTCGTAATATCAGGAAATGAGCCTATATCATTCGCTAAGAAAGCGTTATATTTGCTAAAAAGTCGCAATATTATTCGCTATCAAGCATTATATTTACTAAATTCCATCTATCATTTACTAACAATATGTGTCAACTAGCATCCTAGTTACTGGTTAAAGATGGACAAAACTCAACTAAACAATCCTCAGTAACTGTTACAAAATCACAACATTTACAAAATTGGCATATATCATTCGCTTACAATTTTTATAATCAGTAAATTGCATATATCATTTACTAAAAATCGTTATATTCTTTAGAAAATAGAATTATATCATTCCGTAATAAGTTTAGTAATATCTGGAAATGAGCCTACATCATTTGCTAAAAAAGCTCTATGAACAACCTCAATCAGTAATTGGAATCTTTATTACAATCACTAGATGCATTTAAAAGCAGGCGATATTTTTTTATATCGATGTAAAGTTATTGAAGGTATAATCATGTCCCGCATTTGTTTAATATTCGTCGACGATTATTTTATCGGGCTGATGTGTAGAATTTTTTAATTTATTTGAAATCGCAGCTACACAATGCAAGAGAGAGAGAATAATTACCATTTTGTCGTCCGGCAGCAGTCAGTCTTCTTCGTTTATGTGTGTTGGTGGTGGTGGTTGAGGGGATTCTATTTTAGTATGTGTCTTCAACAAATCTCAAAATAGCATATTTAGACGCTTTTGAAATAAAAATATAGAATGAAAAACTCTTCTCAAAATAGCTTTCTTCTCATTTTATTTCACATCTCTGTCGCACTTTTTGGGTGGTCCACTTTAGAAAGGAAATCTTTTTTGTTTATTTACCTTTTTATCACTCATTAAAATACTGACAGGTCAGTACCGTTTTGACGGATGGGCAGTGCCCCGGGGTGCCCTTGATAATCTTACTTTTTATATAATGTAATGTATGAAGAAAAAAAACTAAGAATAAACTTTATTGTCTTAACCGCTTTCCTTTTGGAAAAAAAATTTTTTTTTGTTATATTTCATTAATAAATAAAAATATTTATTTACCATAAAATATTTATCATTGTATATCTTTATAACCTGAAAAAACATCTGCATTACTTTCATTTTCCCTCGCAACGCTCTTTTTTTTTTTTTTTTTTTCCATGTAAATTCTTCCACCATCGTCTATACCAGGGGTTTTCAACTTACATGAGGCCGGGGGCCACAATTAAAAACACAAATCAAATGGCGGGCCGCAACTTTATCAAACTTTTGTGTAGGACTTTTTATGTTTGAAGGAACATTAAATATTTCTGTCAGATTTTTACCAAGTAGTGCAAAACAAAAGTATTGAAATACAAATTAAAATAGGAAGTAGATTTTTAAAAATATTTAAATGTTATTAATAATAGTTTTAAAAATATAAAATAAATAATAAACATTCGGGCTACAATAACTATAATGTGCACCTATGTATTAAACAATTAATGTGTAACAGATATCAAATTGTTAAGTTTAAAAAGGTTGGTATTAAAACTTACATAGTAGCACACAAAATATTCAATGAGAAAATTGAGGTTTATCTGCTGTAACCACCAGAGAATAAATATTTACAAATGTGTGTGTAAATATTTTCGTCCAAAATGAGTGGTTAAATCGGAGAATTTCTTATCGGAATAAATTATATTCACAAAAATAACACGATTATTTGAATAAATATTTTTCTTGGACCTGAGAAATAAAATTTTTTTTGTAATTTCACAGAAATTAGATTTTTGACGAAAATTGTTCGCAAAAAAATGATATATTTTAGTTCACGGGTCTCAAAAACGTGATAAAACAAGATGTACTGACTACTTCAGCTACGCCCGAGTTTACTCGGGATAATAAATATTTGCAATATATGCATACCCGAGTTAACTCGGGATAATCAAGGGAAGCGGTTAAAATAAATTCATTCTATTGTACAAAGTGTGCGTTTTTCTTTCTACAAATAGTGATTGATTATCACGCTCGATCATTTGAATAGTTTATCACCGGAAAAACTTAAAAAAGACAACCGACATCTTAAGTTCTACGTTAAAATCAAGTTTTTAGATTCTCAACTACTGTTTAATTCGCGCCTGCAAGATTTACACGCATCTGCGAAATAAATTAATGTGATTAATTCAAGTGCCACTAAAAACTCTTGACCACCCACTCTCTTTAGTATTTAAAATGAGTTAAATAAAGTAATCATTGAAAGAGTTTAGAATGACACAGCACTGTGGTACTATATCCACTTTTAAACTGGTTTTGCATGGTGCGTAACGTTTTTAAAAAGTGCTTATTTTCATTTTTAAAAGCCCTTAAAGGTGCTTTTTTCATTAGGTGTTTTTAAAAAGTGCTTAATTTTCCCTTTTAAAAAAATGATATTTTTTTCTTTACCATGTCGATTTTCGCCCCCGTATTATCCAAAAACGTGCTTTCTGCTAAAATTGTTCTATTCAACGTTTTCACAATTCCTTCAACCACAATCCATTTCGGTCTATCCTTAACGTATGAAAGTGCTCATCATTTTACATGTTGGATGAAATATTTACGAGTCCGCAATTGCGTCTACTGAGCTGAGATTCCAGCACTCTCATCTGCAACTCTGCTGCATTTTGCAAGAGATTCTCCATTTCAGGCTTCATTTTCCACCCTCTGATATCGAATCGAAAAATCTCTCTATCTTTTTATGGTGGCTAATATAATAATAATAAAAAAAGAGTTCTTTGTCAGAAACTAGTTGTTTTATCATGCACAGTCTTTGAAAATTAGTTTGCATTTTGTTAATGTATACAGTGCTTAAAAACATTTTTGAGTGCTTAGAAAGTACTTAAAAGGTGTTTATTGATTGATAAGATTTGGCTACGCATCCTGTCATGGAAAAATGTGTTAATCACTGCTAAGTTTGACAAAATATTTTATACCATTTGATTTTTTTCTTGATTTGCCATACCTTTATGTTTTTTAAAATTTAATTATTTTAATTGACTTCCATGATTTTGAAAACTATTTTATTATTTGGAGGATTGCACCTCATTCGAATCTCAATTTTTTTTAAAAAATTGTGCCTAGTTTAAAAATGCTTTATTTCACGTATGTGAATTTTTTTAGTTCGATTTCAAACAATATGACTTGTTATAGAAGCCCAAAACATTTCTGCGCCCGGGGGCTATTTAGACGGCCCGGTGACATCACTTTAACTCTATATTCCCAAGACAAAATGTTTTATGGTTTTTCATTGATGGAGCAACATAATCTTGATGTTAACCATTAATAATTCCATTACGAACCATTGTATTTTTTGATGGCAACCAACATAAATAACCAACACCCCAAAGTAGGAATTCTGACTGATTTATGATGGTCCAACCTAAGAATAGCAACTTGTTTTGATGGTTTGTTCATGTTGAGTCCTCAGAAATTTCCATCATAGTTTCTTCGAAATCAAATGTTGGAATGATCATGAACAACCACCATTCCAATGTAAGAATTCGGACTGATTTATGATGGTTCAACATAAAAATACATAAGTGTTTTGATGGTATATTCCTGAGAGACAACAAAAATTACCAGTGAACCATCTTGGAAATGTATAGTTGGAACCATCATGGATTGTTGGTTTGTGACAAACGTTTCTTGATTCCATCATAGTTTAAAGTAGCATTTTCCATCATGGAATGATGAAGGTTTGTTGGCATATCAAAAACCGTGAACGCAGAATGGAAAATGTTGAATGAGGGTGACCATCAAATGATGTGGGACCATCAAGAATTTTGACTTCGGTTTATTTAACAATTCTTAGGAGCATTTCAAACAGTTTCGACCATTCAATAAAATATTCGCTTAGATTGTCAACTTATGTTGAGATAGTCCAGATAAAATTGATTAAAAAAAAAGACCTCTTTTAGAATCGTCGGTGAGATATTTTTTTTTTTTTTTTTTTACTGAGTGGGTGTTAAAAATTGGCACATTTGCAAGGTACAATTCAAATTTATAAACTAAACGGGGAATTTTGTACTTACTTTTCTTATACCATACAGGATAAAATGTAGCTTTTTAGGAGTACAGAACAGTAAAGTGGTTTTAAAAAATTTAAATCCGAAGAACGTCCATTTAATATCACTATCAAAAATTTTCGTTTTAGAACCGTCGTTGAACAGCCGTCCCAATTTTGAGTATACTACTAATGTTTAACTGCGTAGCCTTGTCATTTTGAACACAATCCAGAAGACAAGAGATCTCCTGGATAAAGTACTGGACAAAATTAGCGTTTGTGGAAAGCTTTTTGATGAAACTAACTAGCATTTGCGTTACATGGAGAGGAAAATATCCCACGTTAAACCTGCAGCAAGAGACTCTAACCCATGATCCGTCTACCAATGAGAATATTTTACGTTGGTACTGGGGTCAGTGCAAGCAGGGTGATGAATTCGAATAGACTAGGTATCACTGGAATTCGAACCCAGTTCACCTCATTGGAAGGCGAACGCTCTATCTCTGAGCCGCCACAGCTCACTATCATAAATTTGAAAAAAAAAGACTATATTAGATTTAATTCGGCAAATGGACATATTAGATTTCTGTAAAAAAAAAAAAATTTAAAGAAAGTGGTGATCGGACGATCACTGGTTACCCATTGGCCAAATGCTTTTTATTGACTTCGTTAAACACCACACAAAATACTTTTCCTTCTTCAGCATTTATATTGAAATCACCGTCAAGTCAGTCATTATACGTTAATCATAAAAATACTTTAAATTATTATGATGTAAATACATTAAAAATTTCTGCTGGTGAAAAGAAAAATAGCAGCAGTCCAGTCGCCATAGCAACGCATGCGCACTGTGACTCTTGAACACAGTTGAAAAGTGTGTCTAATCCAAACCAAGACCCATTTTGCCAATAAGTAAAACAAAACAAAAAAAGAAGTGAGAGAGACGCTTTAAAATAAAAGAGATTGTCCAGTCATCAGAATAGAGTAGTGACCCATCTTGACAGAAAATAACTTTGTCCAGCGTCGTCTCCATTTGACAAACAGCCTTTCTCAGTGGTGACCTCGATTCTGTTTTCTAAAATCATCTTCCTGATCTGGCTATAGGGATGTGTCTGAATCGAAGCGAGTATTTTCGTTTTAAGTGCGTGCTCAACCCACGTCAGAATTTGAAGAGATTAAATAACCAAAAATATTTGTGAATATTACGCTTATTAATTACGCATAAAATGTATTTGTATTTCATTCAAAACAAATTACCTGCCACAGTTCTGTTGGTTTAGCTTAAAACGAACTGTTGCCTTTGACAGCATTTGCGCAGAATCCATATGGAAATAGCAGTTGAAGCTCAAATCAAAGGATCGCTCTCCCTTAGTCGACTCTGGTTCCTACAAATATTACATACGAAATTCGGAAAAATATAAATTCAAAAATAAACTATCAAATAAAAGCAATTCAGGGGTCAATGTCTCCACATTAGCTGCCTCAAATAGCATTTGCACTGAATCATTTATTCACGAACTGCAAAATAAGTTCATATTATAGGAGTCGTGCATAGAATTCATCTCACCGCAGTCCTTGAATTAAAATCAGGTGCAAAATCTAACTTGAATTTCAAAATAAAATTTTTTGCACTCTGGAATACACACTGAATACAATCGGACTTCTATTTAACGAACTTTCATTTTGCGAATTTCTCTATTTTTTTTCGAGGAACCAAGAACATTTTGGAAATTTCTTCGTAAAATAACTTCCAAATAGCGAAGTGTATTTTCGATTTAACGAACGTTTTTTAAAGATTCACTTTCCCTATCTCCTAAATATTTTAGAACTTATTTACGTGGTTGAAATGACAGATTAACTTTTAATCCCTTTTTTGTTTGCAGGAATCCGTGTCGAAAAACAATTAACGAGAAACAGAAAAAGCCTGGATGTTACAGCTATTCGTAACAGTCTTTGTCAGCTCGGAGAAAGGACGGCATTCCTCTTACAAAAATATGGGTACAACTTAGAGAAAACCACGAAATTAACGATTCTATTTTTATTGATTCTAAAGCCACCGAAACATTAACTGAATCGGATATTTTGAACGGTGTGAAAAATAAAACCAATGCAACAATAAAATGTGAGGAAGACAGAAATGAAGAATCTTCATATGATAAAATGTTAAAATAATTTGAAACAATTTGATAATAGATAATAATTTACACGATAAATGTGTATCCATTGCTATTTTAATGATGCCTAGTGTTTGTGAATTTAAAACCTGTTTTGTGTTGTTTAAGTATTTCAAATGGTGATTTTCTATTTTACGAATTTTCCATATGACGAACTTTTTATCGGGATTTAGAGACTTCGTTAAATAGAGGTCTGACTGTATTACTATAAATGTTTCAAATCTGAACACAAATTTTAGAATTATCGGCTCATACAACTCCGGTGTCACTCAATTTATTAGTGTGGTTCCTTTTTTTCGACTTCGGCAGCATATTTCTCATTCGGCTACAGTATGCGGAAAAAAAAAGAGATTATTTTAATTAAATTATTAATATTATATGATGTATATTTTAATTAGTTTTATTAAAATACTAGGAGGCTTCGCTCCCTGCTCGCTTGCGCTCACCAACCCCCGGAACTGCTTTCACAGTTCATTTCGGATTGCTTCGCAATCCAATGCTCGCTTTGCTCGCTCATTGGATACGTTCTTAACGTCTAGCTTTTGTATACTTTTTTGAATACTGAAGTTCCGAAAACTTTTCACTGTAGAAAATTCTAAACCTGTACATTTCAATATTAATTTGAAATTGCAATTGTTAATTTGGGTAGCACTTATAGAATTGAAGGATTTGTTACGTCAAGCGCTCAGGTATCATAATTTTGATTTATGTTGCTAAGTTAACTTTCAAAAAATTCTATGGCTGGCAACAGCATTTTTATTTTTTAAGTTGTTTTTTTGATTTATGTTCTAAGTTAACTTTCAAAAAATTATATGGCTGGCAACAGCATTTTTATTTTTTAAGTTGTTTTTTTGATTTATGTTGCTAAGTTAACTTTTAAAAAATTCTATGGCTGGCAACAGCATTTTTATTTTTTAAGTTGTTTATTTTTATTTTCGCCGCAGCTGAATTGAACAACCTGATAATGCTCACTCTGGTTATTGTTTCCGTTTTTAAAAGAGCTATATGTTGAGCCACCTCAGCTAGATTTGGCATGTGACATTTTTAGATGCAATCATTGGTCGATTTTCTAACGTTGCCATTCGGGAAGTTGTAATGAGAAATATATACAGATATTTTCATCAGCTTGCAAAAACATTTTAATACTAATTTAATGATGATCGGGAAGAGTTTTATTCGTCAGGCGTGTAGTTTTTTTTGCATCATCTTAAACTATTTAACTTTCATAAGAAACAGCCCAAATTTAAACAAAATCGGTTTAATGAATTTATTTTTATTTGTATGAAAAACTAATAATTATATTATTTCTCGACAACCAGTGACTGATTTTGATCGAATTTTCAATTTTGTCATTAAAATTATTATAGTTTATAGAAAACGTAAAAAATTTGAGCTAAATCATTTATGCTCCTAGCATGCTAATTTTTTTCAACTTATGTAAAAATATGAGAAAAAATTACTTACTATAATTTTTATACTATAGTTTATTTTGGATAAACTAGTTTTGTTCGAGATTCGTTTAGTTCGATCGGTGTTATATTACACAAACGTGAAGTTTATTAGGTAGTTTCCCTGCATCACTTTTAAACGAATAATTTCGGGGAGTTCTCGATTCTTAAATAAACAAGGCAAATGAAAACATCGATCAGGGATTGTTGAGCGTTCGCCTTCTAATGGAGTGAACCAGGTTTGAATCCCAGCGATGGCTGGTTGATTCGAATTCCGCACAAGGCTCGCACCGACCACAGTGCTGATGTAAAATATCCTCAGTGGTTTACGGATGATTGGTTAGAGTCCCCTTGACGTCAGGCTAACCGTGAGACGCCTTCGTGGACTTCCTCTCCATGTTTAAGTGCAATTAAGTTAAGTGCAAACAATAGCAAATGTGGGTTAGTTCCTTCAAAATGGCCTCCACTGAGGCACATTTCTCCTACTCTTTATCCTGGAGTGGAAGATTTTTTTTTTTTGGTTTTCCTCTCCGCGTAACGCAACTGCGGGTTGGTTCCACCAAAGAGTTCACTATGAACTGGATTGGATTCAAACATGACAAGACTACGGAGTTGAACATTAGCAGTCGTAAACCCTAAAATTGGGTCGGCCGTTCAACGATGGTTCAAAACAGGGTAATTGGATACCCCCACTGGCATTGCAAGTATTTTATTTGTTAATATCCTTATGAGAACTAATGCTGTACGACAACATTTATAAAATGTTTGGCCACTTTTTTCAAAAATTGAACATTTTAAACCATTTTATATAAGGCATTTCTTTTGAAGCAGTTCTCAAAATATGGACATCTAAAGGAACAAGAATGAAATATTTTGGACGAAAAAAGTGTCAACCGTTTAAACTGTACAATCAGCGTCTGATTTATAAAACCAAAATGAAGATCTTTATCTAAAGCGATAATGTCTTATCAGAAAATGAGAGAGAAGCAAGCGATGGTGGCGCCTTTTTCTTATCGAAACAAACCACATAACGCCTTATTTTCTTTAAGCCAACGTTTCTCTTTTGGATATTGAAATTTGAACTTTCGTTTCAAACAATTGTTCACTCCATATGAATCCACTCGGCTCCACTCCTGGCGTGCTGGTGGGCCCGGATGGACACGCTGTGGTCACAGGTCACCTTGCCAGTAGCGTCATCGTCCAAACCAACTCATTGGTGGTACCAGGTGAGTCTCTCCCCCTTTATTGCGATGGACAATAACAATAGCCGGAGCTAGGAATGGAATGTATAATGGAAGTAAAATAGCCATACTATTTATGCTATGCCTTGAAATCGCCCTTCAAAAAGATGAGGCATTCAATTAGAAATAAAATGTATTATCATATTGCTCGAATAATTTTTATATATTACATATTTTGTGTTCGATCTAAATATATTTTAAATTCAAAATAAAAAAAACTGCCGCAAATCTCATTCCCCGTTTGTCTTTCAACTGGTCAGCTTTAAATTTCGGAGGGAAGAATCCATTGACAAATCTTTATTCTAAACTTTGAAATACCAATGGAAGTTAATTCGCCATGAAAAGTGTCTCGCGCGGTATAATGTTATAGGTTTGTAAAAACGAAGTTGTGTCATCGTGTATGAAATGACCACACAAGACAAGGTATGTATGACACTGTTGGTGGTTTCATTTTATTGAAAGTCCTAATGGTCTGACCTTATGAAAAATTTTGTTCGAATTTAAAATTCGGACCGGTGCGCACTGGGCCATATCAGCCGTGGGACTGGGGCCATATCAGCCGTGATTTTCATTTCACCGCTGAAAGTGCTGCCATTTTTCCAAAAGAATCGTCACGCAAAGAAAGTGTCTCTAATGCATTATTTTAATTTATGTTCGTCATACTCTGTGGGTGTTCTTGAAAGACTTTTATTCGCAACGATAACCGTGAGAGCTTTCGCATTCCAATGGGGTGAGCCGGGTTCGATTCCCAGCATCGGCTGGTCGATACGAATTCCGCAACTAGCTCGCACCGACCATAGTGCTGACGTTAAATTTCCTCAGTGGTAGACGGATCCTGGGTTAGAGTCTCTTTGTCGTCAGGCTAACCATGGTAGGTTTTCGTGGTTTTTCTCTCCATGTAACGCAAATGTGGGTTAGTTCCATCAAAAAGTCCTCCACGAAGGCACATTTCTCCCACTACTTGATTCAAGAGTTCCCTTGTCTTCTGGATTGGGTTTTAAATGACAAGGATACGAAGATGAACATAAGAAGTCGTAAACACAGAAAATTTGGGTCGGTTGTGCAACGACGGTTATAAAATAAAATAGCCATAAATGTTCCTTTATAGTAATAAATATCTGTATTGTGTAAATAGTAGGCTCTGTACGAGGATGGTGAAGACTTTTAGGACTTTTGGACTTTATAAAAAATATGTACTTATCGCTTAAAGAAGCTAAGTTCGCCAACAATTGGCCAACACCGGTTCAGGTTCTGATTTACACATGTCACCGATAATACACACATGCATCGAATATGACACTATTGTGAATATTATGCAAAGCGACAATTAGTGAATACAATGTTGTGAAGGTTTTATTTGGACTCCACTGTAGCCATATATTTTAGGCAATGCATCGTGATGTTAAGTGCGGAAAATAAAAAAAATAAAAAAAAAAAAAAAAAGGATGGAAAATAACTTTTGATCTAATGATCGGATCTTCTAGGACTCAATCTTAATGGTTCAAAGGGGGAGATCTCAAATAGGCTAATAAATAAGTGCAGACGATATTTGAAGTGACGAAATCAGAAACAAAATCGTACTATCTCTAAATAAACATACCCTTTTTTCTGACGGATTCGGATTTTTGACCCCCAAAATAGAGGGGTTAGCCGTTATCTGGGAAATAGGGTCCCCATATTTTGATCAGGAGAGAGAGCCCCAAAATTTCGACCACTTAGTCTTAATTTAATTGTTTGCGTATTTCATTATATCTCGAGAACGTCTTAAGCGAATGGCAAAAATTTTGTACGCAATTATAGAATTCGTTTATCCAAAGATAATTCCTTACAAAAAATAACTTTTAACTATTATTTATTATTATTTTATTTAATAATTGTCGAAACAAATTTAAATTGTAAAGTATACAGTTTTTTGAATGATTTAAAGATTAAGTTTAAGATTAAGTTTAAGATTTAGTTAGCTTATAGTTTTAAATGACAACATACAAAATTTGCGAGAGATGGGTCAAATAGTTTCTAAGAAATTGAATTTAAACAAGTCATATACTTAAAATTCTATTTCATAGACCGATTTTGCTCAAATTTTGTATTTTGATTTATAAAATTATATTCTCTGAAATGACTTTTTTTTATATATTTTGCATTTTGTTTTGCTGCACAAAGTCTATGAGACTTAGAATCTTGAAATTACGAAGGAGAAATAAAAAAAATTAAAATTTGTGAATTATTAACTGTCAAACTTGTTTAAAAAAATACCATGCTTGATCGATCTGTCGCCCACAGAAATACAATGACTGCAAGAGTTACTCTTATTTGTGAAGTCAACACTAAGTTTATTTCAAAATTAAAATTTGCTCGAAAGTTATTTCAAATATCCAGTTTTTTTTTTCATAAAATTTTTTTCTCAACTTTTTTCCTTTAAATATTGACTTAATTATCCATTCTCTTGATAGGGTAAACATTACAAGATGAAGATTTTTTTTTTTTCATAAATTTTTTTTCTCAACTTTTTTTCTTTAAATATTGACTTAATTATCCATTCTCTTGATAGGGTAAACATTACAAGATGAAGATTTTTTTTTTCATAAATTTTTTTTCTCAACTTTTTTCCTTTAAATATTGACTTAATTATCCATTCTCTTGATAGGGTAAACATTACAAGATGAAGATTTTTTTTTTTCATAAATTTTTTTTCTCAACTTTTTTTCTTTAAATATTGACTTAATTATCCATTCTCTTGATAGGGTAAACATTACAAGATGAAGATTTTTTTTTTCATAAATTTTTTTTCTCAACTTTTTTCCTTTAAATATTGACTTAATTATCCATTCTCTTGATAGGGTAAACATTACAAGATGAAGATTTTTTTTTCATAAATTTTTTTTCTCAACTTTTTTCCTTTAAATATTGACTTAATTATCCATTCTCTTGATAGGGTAAACATTACAAGATGAAGATTTTTTTTTTCAAAAATTTTTTTTCTTAACTTTTTTTCCTTAAATATTGACTTAATTATCCATTCTCTTGATAGGGTAAACATTACAAGATGAAGATTTTTTTTTTCATAAATTTTTTTTCTCAACTTTTTTCCTTTAAATATTGACTTAATTATCCATTCTCTTGATAGGGTAAACATTACAAGATGAAGATTTTTTTTTTTTCATAAATTTTTTTTCTCAACTTTTTTTCTTTAAATATTGACTTAATTATCCATTCTCTTGATAGGGTAAACATTACAAGATGAAGATTTTTTTTTTCATAAATTTTTTTTCTCAACTTTTTTCCTTTAAATATTGACTTAATTATCCATTTTCTTGATAGGGTAAACATTACAAAATGAAGTTTTTTTTTTTTTTTCATAAATTTTTTTTCTCAACCTTTTTCGTTTAAATATTGACTTAATTATCCATTCTCTTGATAAGGTAAACATTACAAGATGAAGATTTTTTTTTTTCATAAATTTTTTTTCTCAACTTTTTTCCTTTAAATATTGACTTAATTATCCATTCTCTTGATAGGGTAAACATAACAAGATGAAGATTTTTTTTTTCTAAGTTGAAGAAGAGTCAGAATATTCCTTTCAAAAAACAGATGTCGGTCGAAGAGCTCCTAAGATATTGAATTTCCAAAAAGTCAAATATTTAAAATTCTATTTCAGGAACTAATCGAACGACTTTGCTCAAATTTTGTATTTCGCCATGCAAAATTATATTCTTTAAAATGATGCAAAAATTTGTATACCTTGCAGCTTAACATTTTTTCAACCATTATTAAAAAAAATAATAAATATTTACTTAAAATAATTTTTTTGCATAAAATTATCTTTGGGCAACAGAATTTTATTATTGCTTGCAAAAATTTTGCAATTCGCTTGAAAAGTTCTCGAAATAGTACGAAATACGCAAAAATAAAAATTACCATTTAAGCGTCCAAACTTAGAACCGCTATTTGGACCAAAATGTGGGAACCTTATTTTCCAGATTGCGCCCCCCCCCCCTTTATTTTGGGGATCAAAAAACCGAATCCGTCAGATAAAAAAGTATGTTTATTAAGAGAAAGAACGTTTTTGTGTCTGATTTGCTAACTTAAAATATCGTCTGCACTTATTCATTAGCATATTCACCCCCCTCGAACCATTAAGATTGAGAAGTTATTGGGGGTTATCAGTTTTTTATTTTGCACTCATTAGTGTGGTTGACGCATGGTTGGGGACCAACATACATTTGAGTTAAAAAGAGAGCTCCAGGCTTAAATGAGTTCATTTCAATTCATGACTCGTTAACTAACAACCATCAGATATCCACACATAACAGAATATTGTCTAAATTTTTGATTGAAAGAGGTTCTACTTATTTAAAAAAGCGGACCTAGTATGAGTCTCACATTGGATGTTTTATTCAATATTAGTGTTACACACATAACTTCGGCCTCTTAACAATCATAATAATTTCACACATTTTATAATGAACATTTAAGATGATGTGTTTCTCTTGTTTGCACACTTTACATATAGAGTTAACTAAAAAAAAACAACTTATTTTAATTAATACCTATGTAAGAATGAAGAAAATGTTTTGTGGATGGTGTATTTCATTATCATTACACAATTCAATGACGCGATATATCTTTTACAGATTGTGTGTGACGTCACTCCACTTTATCTAATACAGTCGGCATAATTCACTATTATCCGAAATCCATGCATATTATCTCTCTTTACAACATAGTTTCCTTACAACCCATTTCTTCATAAAATGAAAATATTCTCACTATAGCGGATATTATATCATTTTTTCCATTTTTTGACCTTTTTTATTTTCCTCATTTTTGAAGAAAGTTGGAGGAATTTCTGCGAACCATGTGTCTGTTTTTAGAACTACTCGTTTATATATATATATATATATATATATATATATATACAGTTCACACGATTACATCCGCAAAAAGGAGTGCTTTCTAATATTGTATCAATATAGCCAAGGAAGAATATATCAATACAATAGTGTGAGGAGCGCGTTAAAAGAAATTAAAACAAAATTAAGAGAACATTAAGTAAAAAAAAATAATAATAATAATAAACATGCAAAAAACAGAACAAAACACAAAATGAAATCCAAAAAGCGAGTAACAAATTCAATGAACTTACATGCACCGGAATGGTTCAAAAATTATTAAAAATATTTTCTTAATAAGAGTGCCATTATTACCTTGCGCACATCCATTTTCGGGCCAATCCTTGGTAACTAACCAATCAAGCGCCATTTAGTACTGCAGTAAGAACGCGACGTAAAACGAAATACCTCTATTTACGCTTTTAACTCCATTTGCTCTTCTGTTTTCATATTTTATAGTCTGGCAATCTTGTTACGAACATATTTCAAATCACTATTGAAAGATTCCGATACATGTAAGATCATTTGAATTTGCATTTCGCTTTATGGAATTCGTTTTGTGTTTTGTTCTGTTTTTTTTTCTTTACATTTTATTTTCTGTTTTTTGCGTGTTTGTTTTAATTTTTTTAGTGTTACTTACATTATTGTATTGATATATTTTATTTTGGCTATATACAATATTAGAAAGCAATCTTTTTTGCTGATATAATCGTGTAAGCTGATGAAGAAATTACATCTTTTCATTTTTTCGTTTTCCGTCTTTTAAATATATATTAAATTTTTCTTTAAATATTTTATTTTAATAATTTTTCTTATTCTCTTTTCCTTAATCTGTATTATTTTCCATGTTAGAAATTTATTGAAACTACGGTTCCAAGTATTTTTCTGAGGCCTTAAGTTAAGGCTTGATACCCATTTCGGGTATCAAGCCTTAACCAAGCCAAGTATTTTTCTGAGGCCTTAAGTTAAGGCTTGATACCCATTTCGGGTATGACAAAATTTTTCAATTAAAAATATTTTTAAAAACGTAGTTTTTAAAATTTTTATGTTAATTTTATGTCTTTAAATTTCTTCGTGTTCTTAATTAAAAGTGGTAGAAATTACTATAATTAAAGTACTGATAATATCGCCATTAATTTTGCTTTCATTATTTAAGGGGTCACAGTGCGCAAAAAATGACCAAAATATCGAAAAGATTTTTATTGCTTATAATAAAACTATTTCAAATGCACTGAAAAAGAACCATCTCTCTATTTACATTTTTAAAAAAGTTATGAATTATTTTAGATTGCCCTAATTCAGAAACTTGCTCAGCAGACAGACTTTAAAGTGCTTTTTCTCATAGATGATAATTTTGAGTTTTAATCTTAATTAAATCCCTAAGGATTTTTTTTCTATTTAAAATAAAGTTTTGAAGTAAACTTTTTTATCTTAAATATAATACATTTATTTAAACTGTGTATGGAATAAGCATTTTATGAGGTATTACAATTTTTACAGCATATTATAATTACCTATAACAGGAATTTTTAACCATTTTTTTCTATTTTTTCACAAAATAATCTATAAAATTAATCTAATTGATAGATCAACGAATGAATGCACAAAATTGTTAAGATGAATATCGTAAGCACGAGGAAAAAAATTTTTTCGAAAATATGTTAAAATAAAAAAATCTTAAGGATTTAAAAATTTTGAATACTTTCAACTTTTAGTTAAATGAGTATGTAAAGCATCCACAAAATGAATGATTATACCTTTATTATAAAACAAATGTTTCAAGGCCCCTTAAACCTTAATTGTTGTGACCCCTGAAAAATAACCAATATTAAACCTTAATTGTTGTGACCAATATTAAATTGGGTTAGCAGCAGCCACTAGTTGAAATTTTGAGCACGATAGCTTGTTGGAAAGTGTTCGAAATGCTGTTGGGCATTAAGTTATCTTAGACGTTAAAATAGCTAGAAAATTTTTGTTTATAGCTTTATATCAATTTTTATACAAATTTTTTATATAGTTTAATAAGTTTTGCTTTTGTTTATATTTTTCTGTTATGAGAGCGACTGATACTCTTATTGTCATCCAACACAGAACTCCAGTTAAAATTTAAACGCACTAGCTAGTCAAAAAGTGGTCAAATTATTCAATAATGATAAATTCCAGAAACGATAGTGGAAAAATTTTGCGTGCGGAACAAAATAAAGTTTTTATTGTTCTCAGACATAGAGAGCTGCAGTTGAAATTTGAGAACTTAAATTATTCGGAATGTGATCGAATTTGGATCAACGAAAAATTCTATTTGGTGATTAATGTCCTCCTCTAGTTATAATTATACCATTGATATTCACCAGGCATAGTGCTGCAAAAAAGTATCTGAGTGCACTGGCTAGTAGGAAAGTGGTCGAAATTTCAATTTTAAAATTTTCCCTTCACAGATCTGAAACTGATGTAATAAAAAAAAATTTAAAAATAAAAGAATCGTTTTTAATAAATTTGGCAGTTTAATTATGAAGTTAGTTTTTTCCTTAAGCAACACTATTTGAATCGGCATTTTCATCTGCAAAAGTGTTTCACGTTCATTTCAGAATTGATTACGTTAAAAAGGGATTTTTAAATTAATATAAATACGTCAAAAAAATATCAGAAGTATAAAAAATGAAAGTAGTTTTTACCAATTCTGAATGTCATTCTCATCTATATTAACTGTGGCCATTAAAATATATTTTAGAGTAGTTATAAAAAAAGTAAGTTAAATTAAGACAACATAGTAAATCATCGTATGAAAATTTTATAAAAACCGAGCTAAGTTAAATCGGTGCTCACAAAAAAATTTTAACCAAAAAATATGATCCTTCCGCGGTGTTTTTAGGACAGATTCGCTTACTATCTAAGATTTTCGCCTTTATTTTTGAAGAAAAAAAAAATATATTTTAATTCTTAAATTTTTTTTCCTTCAAATTTTATATTCCAATAATTAGATTTTCATGTTTTATATGCAAAACATTTGTGTCGATTTGAAAAGTTTTGCATCTAAGGTCCTCGATCTAAATTTAATACATCTAAATTTTTTTAAATGAACCTTATTTTCTAATTATGATTTTTCCCTGGACTTGAGAATACTATTGCTATCTTTCTCATTTCATCGTTATGATAAAACAAAAGTTTTCGAATTATCAATTTTAAAAACAAAGGAATACAAAGTATTTTTGTTTTAAACTCTTATTTAATAAAGATGTGAGTGATGAACTTTTTCCATTGAGCTTTTTATTTTCTCTTGCATCATCCCCCATTTATATCTGAGTTCATTTTCAATCAAAACTCAGGAAGGTTAATCATGTTAATTGTTAATTGATTGCGGTTAAAGGATGTTTTATTTAGAAAGGTCATTTCGCTGACACGATAAATTTCCCAGACATGCTCATTATCAAGGACGTGATCAATTCAATTTTGATTCATAATTTCAAACAAACTTTCATTATAATTTGTTTTTTAAGCTGAGAAACTTTTTGAAATTATTTTACTTTGAAAATGATTGCGAATTCAATTAAATATGTTATAAAATAATTAACTAACTCGAAATGTTGGTTATTGCTGAGAAGCAATTATTAAATAGAGCTGAGATGTAGCATGCTTTAAATTCAACTTTTATTTATTTTTTGAGTATCCTTATTTAAAAACTAATGTTTAAAATATTTTAAGTTTTACTTGAATTTTCTAGTTTTTTTTTTTTTTTTTTTTTTGTTTTTTTTTGTTTCTGAAAAAATATTTTTATTGAAAAGAATTGTTCAGACAAATAATTCGGTTTAAGAGTGGCACTAGCTACCGCCCTACACATAAATTTTCATATCCCCACATTTAATTTATTATTTTATTTTTACGTTATTGATTTGAAATTTGGCTATTGCATTCATAATTTTGATTGTTTATAGTATGACATAGAAAACCTCATCTAAACGTGTACTCTAATATCTGCTTCTTTATTGATTATATTATTCAATGAACTCCTTAAGTAGTTGAGAAATACATTTCCCTTTTACTTGTTACCCAAACTATTTATAACTGGTATAAACTTTTAACCATGACTTGTTTTAAATGTCGTTACTTTATTTACAATAATAACCATAGAGTTTTAATTTTCTATTTAAAAAAAAAAAAACAGTTCTAAAAAGAAAATTAATGTCTTAATTATTTACTAAACCCAGTCCTAATATTTGATATTCATATAATTCGAATCGATATGTTTATTAGCATTATAGATGAGTAATATTAAAGCCCTTTATGTAATATAGCCGTTATAACCTTGAGTATAGTTTAAACCATTCATACTATAAATCATAAACCACTATTCCTCAAACAAAGCTATCGTCATTTTAAATGACTGATGTAAAAATACGTAATGGTATATAGACTGGGGATGAGATAAAATATTATCAAACGCTCACCCCATAACTGTTAGAACAATTATTTTCAATTGAAATATTTGTCTTTTAAATATTTAAAAAAAAAAAACAGTTCTAAAAAGAAAATTAATGTCTTAATTATTTACTAAACCCAGTCCTAATATTTGATATTCATATAATTCGAATCGATATGTTTATTAGCATTATAGATGAGTAATATTAAAGCCCTTTATGTAATATAGCCGTTATAACCTTGAGTATAGTTTAAACCATTCATACTATAAATCATAAACCACTATTCCTCAAACAAAGCTATCGTCATTTTAAATGACTGATGTAAAAATACGTAATGGTATATAGACTGGGGATGAGATAAAATATTATCAAACGCTCACCCCATAACTGTTAGAACAATTATTTTCAATTGAAATATTTGTCTTTTAAATATTTAAAAAAAAAAAACAGTTCTAAAAAGAAAATTAATGTCTTAATTATTTACTAAACCCAGTCCTAATATTTGATATTCATATAATTCGAATCGATATGTTTATTAGCATTATAGATGAGTAATATTAAAGCCCTTTATGTAATATAGCCGTTATAACCTTGAGTATAGTTTAAACCATTCATACTATAAATCATAAACCACTATTCCTCAAACAAAGCTATCGTCATTTTAAATGACTGATGTAAAAATACGTAATGGTATATAGACTGGGGATGAGATAAAATATTATCAAACGCTCACCCCATAACTGTTAGAACAATTATTTTCAATTGAAATATTTGTCTTTTAAATATTTAAAAAAAAAAAACAGTTCTAAAAAGAAAATTAATGTCTTAATTATTTACTAAACCCAGTCCTAATATTTGATATTCATATAATTCGAATCGATATGTTTATTAGCATTATAGATGAGTAATATTAAAGCCCTTTATGTAATATAGCCGTTATAACCTTGAGTATAGTTTAAACCATTCATACTATAAATCATAAACCACTATTCCTCAAACAAAGCTATCGTCATTTTAAATGACTGATGTAAAAATACGTAATGGTATATAGACTGGGGATGAGATAAAATATTATCAAACGCTCACCCCATAACTGTTAGAACAATTATTTTCAATTGAAATATTTGTCTTTTAAATATTTAAAAAAAAAAAACAGTTCTAAAAAGAAAATTAATGTCTTAATTATTTACTAAACCCAGTCCTAATATTTGATATTCATATAATTCGAATCGATATGTTTATTAGCATTATAGATGAGTAATATTAAAGCCCTTTATGTAATATAGCCGTTATAACCTTGAGTATAGTTTAAACCATTCATACTATAAATCATAAACCACTATTCCTCAAACAAAGCTATCGTCATTTTAAATGACTGATGTAAAAATACGTAATGGTATATAGACTGGGGATGAGATAAAATATTATCAAACGCTCACCCCATAACTGTTAGAACAATTATTTTCAATTGAAATATTTGTCTTTTAAATATTTAAAAAAAAAAAACAGTTCTAAAAAGAAAATTAATGTCTTAATTATTTACTAAACCCAGTCCTAATATTTGATATTCATATAATTCGAATCGATATGTTTATTAGCATTATAGATGAGTAATATTAAAGCCCTTTATGTAATATAGCCGTTATAACCTTGAGTATAGTTTAAACCATTCATACTATAAATCATAAACCACTATTCCTCAAACAAAGCTATCGTCATTTTAAATGACTGATGTAAAAATACGTAATGGTATATAGACTGGGGATGAGATAAAATATTATCAAACGCTCACCCCATAACTGTTAGAACAATTATTTTCAATTGAAATATTTGTCTTTTAAATATTTAAAAAAAAAAAACAGTTCTAAAAAGAAAATTAATGTCTTAATTATTTACTAAACCCAGTCCTAATATTTGATATTCATATAATTCGAATCGATATGTTTATTAGCATTATAGATGAGTAATATTAAAGCCCTTTATGTAATATAGCCGTTATAACCTTGAGTATAGTTTAAACCATTCATACTATAAATCATAAACCACTATTCCTCAAACAAAGCTATCGTCATTTTAAATGACTGATGTAAAAATACGTAATGGTATATAGACTGGGGATGAGATAAAATATTATCAAACGCTCACCCCATAACTGTTAGAACAATTATTTTCAATTGAAATATTTGTCTTTTAAATATTTAAAAAAAAAAAACAGTTCTAAAAAGAAAATTAATGTCTTAATTATTTACTAAACCCAGTCCTAATATTTGATATTCATATAATTCGAATCGATATGTTTATTAGCATTATAGATGAGTAATATTAAAGCCCTTTATGTAATATAGCCGTTATAACCTTGAGTATAGTTTAAACCATTCATACTATAAATCATAAACCACTATTCCTCAAACAAAGCTATCGTCATTTTAAATGACTGATGTAAAAATACGTAATGGTATATAGACTGGGGATGAGATAAAATATTATCAAACGCTCACCCCATAACTGTTAGAACAATTATTTTCAATTGAAATATTTGTCTTTTAAATATTTAAAAAAAAAAAACAGTTCTAAAAAGAAAATTAATGTCTTAATTATTTACTAAACCCAGTCCTAATATTTGATATTCATATAATTCGAATCGATATGTTTATTAGCATTATAGATGAGTAATATTAAAGCCCTTTATGTAATATAGCCGTTATAACCTTGAGTATAGTTTAAACCATTCATACTATAAATCATAAACCACTATTCCTCAAACAAAGCTATCGTCATTTTAAATGACTGATGTAAAAATACGTAATGGTATATAGACTGGGGATGAGATAAAATATTATCAAACGCTCACCCCATAACTGTTAGAACAATTATTTTCAATTGAAATATTTGTCTTTTAAATATTTAAAAAAAAAAAACAGTTCTAAAAAGAAAATTAATGTCTTAATTATTTACTAAACCCAGTCCTAATATTTGATATTCATATAATTCGAATCGATATGTTTATTAGCATTATAGATGAGTAATATTAAAGCCCTTTATGTAATATAGCCGTTATAACCTTGAGTATAGTTTAAACCATTCATACTATAAATCATAAACCACTATTCCTCAAACAAAGCTATCGTCATTTTAAATGACTGATGTAAAAATACGTAATGGTATATAGACTGGGGATGAGATAAAATATTATCAAACGCTCACCCCATAACTGTTAGAACAATTATTTTCAATTGAAATATTTGTCTTTTAAATATTTAAAAAAAAAAAACAGTTCTAAAAAGAAAATTAATGTCTTAATTATTTACTAAACCCAGTCCTAATATTTGATATTCATATAATTCGAATCGATATGTTTATTAGCATTATAGATGAGTAATATTAAAGCCCTTTATGTAATATAGCCGTTATAACCTTGAGTATAGTTTAAACCATTCATACTATAAATCATAAACCACTATTCCTCAAACAAAGCTATCGTCATTTTAAATGACTGATGTAAAAATACGTAATGGTATATAGACTGGGGATGAGATAAAATATTATCAAACGCTCACCCCATAACTGTTAGAACAATTATTTTCAATTGAAATATTTGTCTTTTAAATATTTAAAAAAAAAAAACAGTTCTAAAAAGAAAATTAATGTCTTAATTATTTACTAAACCCAGTCCTAATATTTGATATTCATATAATTCGAATCGATATGTTTATTAGCATTATAGATGAGTAATATTAAAGCCCTTTATGTAATATAGCCGTTATAACCTTGAGTATAGTTTAAACCATTCATACTATAAATCATAAACCACTATTCCTCAAACAAAGCTATCGTCATTTTAAATGACTGATGTAAAAATACGTAATGGTATATAGACTGGGGATGAGATAAAATATTATCAAACGCTCACCCCATAACTGTTAGAACAATTATTTTCAATTGAAATATTTGTCTTTTAAATATTTAAAAAAAAAAAACAGTTCTAAAAAGAAAATTAATGTCTTAATTATTTACTAAACCCAGTCCTAATATTTGATATTCATATAATTCGAATCGATATGTTTATTAGCATTATAGATGAGTAATATTAAAGCCCTTTATGTAATATAGCCGTTATAACCTTGAGTATAGTTTAAACCATTCATACTATAAATCATAAACCACTATTCCTCAAACAAAGCTATCGTCATTTTAAATGACTGATGTAAAAATACGTAATGGTATATAGACTGGGGATGAGATAAAATATTATCAAACGCTCACCCCATAACTGTTAGAACAATTATTTTCAATTGAAATATTTGTCTTTTAAATATTTAAAAAAAAAAAACAGTTCTAAAAAGAAAATTAATGTCTTAATTATTTACTAAACCCAGTCCTAATATTTGATATTCATATAATTCGAATCGATATGTTTATTAGCATTATAGATGAGTAATATTAAAGCCCTTTATGTAATATAGCCGTTATAACCTTGAGTATAGTTTAAACCATTCATACTATAAATCATAAACCACTATTCCTCAAACAAAGCTATCGTCATTTTAAATGACTGATGTAAAAATACGTAATGGTATATAGACTGGGGATGAGATAAAATATTATCAAACGCTCACCCCATAACTGTTAGAACAATTATTTTCAATTGAAATATTTGTCTTTTAAATATTTAAAAAAAAAAAACAGTTCTAAAAAGAAAATTAATGTCTTAATTATTTACTAAACCCAGTCCTAATATTTGATATTCATATAATTCGAATCGATATGTTTATTAGCATTATAGATGAGTAATATTAAAGCCCTTTATGTAATATAGCCGTTATAACCTTGAGTATAGTTTAAACCATTCATACTATAAATCATAAACCACTATTCCTCAAACAAAGCTATCGTCATTTTAAATGACTGATGTAAAAATACGTAATGGTATATAGACTGGGGATGAGATAAAATATTATCAAACGCTCACCCCATAACTGTTAGAACAATTATTTTCAATTGAAATATTTGTCTTTTAAATATTTAAAAAAAAAAAACAGTTCTAAAAAGAAAATTAATGTCTTAATTATTTACTAAACCCAGTCCTAATATTTGATATTCATATAATTCGAATCGATATGTTTATTAGCATTATAGATGAGTAATATTAAAGCCCTTTATGTAATATAGCCGTTATAACCTTGAGTATAGTTTAAACCATTCATACTATAAATCATAAACCACTATTCCTCAAACAAAGCTATCGTCATTTTAAATGACTGATGTAAAAATACGTAATGGTATATAGACTGGGGATGAGATAAAATATTATCAAACGCTCACCCCATAACTGTTAGAACAATTATTTTCAATTGAAATATTTGTCTTTTAAATATTTAAAAAAAAAAAACAGTTCTAAAAAGAAAATTAATGTCTTAATTATTTACTAAACCCAGTCCTAATATTTGATATTCATATAATTCGAATCGATATGTTTATTAGCATTATAGATGAGTAATATTAAAGCCCTTTATGTAATATAGCCGTTATAACCTTGAGTATAGTTTAAACCATTCATACTATAAATCATAAACCACTATTCCTCAAACAAAGCTATCGTCATTTTAAATGACTGATGTAAAAATACGTAATGGTATATAGACTGGGGATGAGATAAAATATTATCAAACGCTCACCCCATAACTGTTAGAACAATTATTTTCAATTGAAATATTTGTCTTTTAAATATTTAAAAAAAAAAAACAGTTCTAAAAAGAAAATTAATGTCTTAATTATTTACTAAACCCAGTCCTAATATTTGATATTCATATAATTCGAATCGATATGTTTATTAGCATTATAGATGAGTAATATTAAAGCCCTTTATGTAATATAGCCGTTATAACCTTGAGTATAGTTTAAACCATTCATACTATAAATCATAAACCACTATTCCTCAAACAAAGCTATCGTCATTTTAAATGACTGATGTAAAAATACGTAATGGTATATAGACTGGGGATGAGATAAAATATTATCAAACGCTCACCCCATAACTGTTAGAACAATTATTTTCAATTGAAATATTTGTCTTTTAAATATTTAAAAAAAAAAAACAGTTCTAAAAAGAAAATTAATGTCTTAATTATTTACTAAACCCAGTCCTAATATTTGATATTCATATAATTCGAATCGATATGTTTATTAGCATTATAGATGAGTAATATTAAAGCCCTTTATGTAATATAGCCGTTATAACCTTGAGTATAGTTTAAACCATTCATACTATAAATCATAAACCACTATTCCTCAAACAAAGCTATCGTCATTTTAAATGACTGATGTAAAAATACGTAATGGTATATAGACTGGGGATGAGATAAAATATTATCAAACGCTCACCCCATAACTGTTAGAACAATTATTTTCAATTGAAATATTTGTCTTTTAAATATTTAAAAAAAAAAAACAGTTCTAAAAAGAAAATTAATGTCTTAATTATTTACTAAACCCAGTCCTAATATTTGATATTCATATAATTCGAATCGATATGTTTATTAGCATTATAGATGAGTAATATTAAAGCCCTTTATGTAATATAGCCGTTATAACCTTGAGTATAGTTTAAACCATTCATACTATAAATCATAAACCACTATTCCTCAAACAAAGCTATCGTCATTTTAAATGACTGATGTAAAAATACGTAATGGTATATAGACTGGGGATGAGATAAAATATTATCAAACGCTCACCCCATAACTGTTAGAACAATTATTTTCAAT
The DNA here is from genome assembly GCA_949128135.1 of Parasteatoda lunata. Taxonomy (NCBI): domain Eukaryota; kingdom Metazoa; phylum Arthropoda; class Arachnida; order Araneae; family Theridiidae; genus Parasteatoda; species Parasteatoda lunata. The sequence continues at coordinate 117,887,765 of OX421973.1, forward strand.
TGAAATATTTGTCTTTTAAATATTTAAAAAAAAAAAACAGTTCTAAAAAGAAAATTAATGTCTTAATTATTTACTAAACCCAGTCCTAATATTTGATATTCATATAATTCGAATCGATATGTTTATTAGCATTATAGATGAGTAATATTAAAGCCCTTTATGTAATATAGCCGTTATAACCTTGAGTATAGTTTAAACCATTCATACTATAAATCATAAACCACTATTCCTCAAACAAAGCTATCGTCATTTTAAATGACTGATGTAAAAATACGTAATGGTATATAGACTGGGGATGAGATAAAATATTATCAAACGCTCACCCCATAACTGTTAGAACAATTATTTTCAATTGAAATATTTGTCTTTTAAATATTTAAAAAAAAAAAACAGTTCTAAAAAGAAAATTAATGTCTTAATTATTTACTAAACCCAGTCCTAATATTTGATATTCATATAATTCGAATCGATATGTTTATTAGCATTATAGATGAGTAATATTAAAGCCCTTTATGTAATATAGCCGTTATAACCTTGAGTATAGTTTAAACCATTCATACTATAAATCATAAACCACTATTCCTCAAACAAAGCTATCGTCATTTTAAATGACTGATGTAAAAATACGTAATTATATAAAAAAGAATTGTATGTATAGCCTGGGGATGAGATAAAATATTATCAAACGCTCACCCCATAACTGTTAGAACAATTATTTTCAATTGAAATATTTGTCTTTTAAATATTTAAAAAAAAAAATTCCAAATGTTTTTTTAATGAAAATAAAGTTGATATTCATTTCAAAGAAGTCTAAAAAATGATCAAATTTTAAGTTATTTGGGATAGAATAAAAAGCAAAATGGGTGGCTTTATTGTCAGACCCAAAAACAAAGCGTAGGGACATCACTTTCGAATGAAATGTCGGGAAGTTTAGGTGATTTATTCCGAGAGGGATTATTTTTTGTAAGTGTGAAAAAGAATAATTTTTAATTTGCTTGAAAAACTTCTTATTTTATATTTACTTTTTAATTATGGACATTATATAGATTAAAATAAAACGTTTTATTTTATTATTATTTTTTAGTCATGGGTTCATTTTTTTATTTATTATATCCGTCGCTGAAAAGCCGACCCAAATTTTGGGTTTACGACTACTCATGTTCAACTCCGTTGTCTTGTCATTTTGAACCCATCCAGAAGACAAAGAAACTCTTGGATCAGTACCCCCAGAGGTATTGATTTGTGATGGGAACATGGAGGACTTTGTGACTCGACAGATTCAACGTGCACCAGTCACCATTTGCTGCACGGGGAGTGTTCGGCTAGCGGGGATCGAACCGACATGGGCCCTACCCACCAGGCTACCCTGGCCTTTCGTCATTTCAATGGATGAGTTTTGATTGCACTACTTTGGAAACATTTCCAACTTGCATTGACGTTTGAGCACGCTAGTGAGGTTGAATGTAATGGAAGTTTTGATTGACAATAAATTCTCGTATCGGTCAAGAAGCGATTGAAACAGAGGTTATGAATATTTGAAGTCGACATTACGAATGAAAGATTTCCTTTCTTACAGAAACTATCGTAAAGAAATCAATAAATTGTGTCGATACAATGGGAGAGTAATATCGTTGCATTGACGTTTGAGCACGCTAGTGAGGTTGAATGTAATGGAAGTTTTGATTGACAATAAATTCTCGTATCGTTCAAGAAGCGATTGAAACAGAGGTTATGAATATTTGAAGTCGACATTACGAATGAAAGATTTCCTTTCTTACAGAAACTATCGTAAAGAAATCAATAAATTGTGTCGATACAATGGGAGAGTAATATCGATACTACAGTAGAGCAAAAAAGTGGAGGTGAAACCGCAATAAATTGAAACCGCAATAAGGTGAAACCGCAAATGCAAATGTTTCCTTTCCTAACAGTGATATTAAGGAAACGCTTATAAACATTCTTTATTGATTTAACAAAAGGTACATTTTCATTATTGACACTTCCATTATTTGTGAAAATGTTTATTACGTAAACCTCTTTAAAAAAATGGAGCAGTAGTGTCGTTTTACGTAAGATATAATAGGATACCAGCAAGTGAGGTAGTATGGGTATATCGATCCTGATGGGTTGTTGAAATGTGTGCATTTCTTTATATTAGCGACTGTTCTTTCCATTCTATTACGAGTAAGCCATGTCCGTCAAGTATCAATTCTTTAAGTGCTACATTCTATAATCCTTGACAAAGACTCTTCCATAAAGATTTCAATTCTGACTAAGAAGCCATACACTAAATAATTATGCATCGAAGTTGCCAGGTACACAAAATAACACTATATCACGGTATACCTTAGAGAAAGAATTATATTTCAACAAATTTGATGCGCTTTACGGCACTGTATTTAATTAGCTTCATGTTAATTAACATTCTAACTTATGTGGAGAGCTCAACTTGAACACGCCATTTTACTTATTAACGATTAGCTGACGTCATACGTCACATGTATCATCTGTAATCTTCTTCTCGAAGTACTAATACCCAATTAAAAACAAAAATATCTTTATAATTTTTAGTTTCTTTAAAAATAACTTCATTTCTTTTATTTATTTTTAAGAAAGTCACTTTTAAAGAAAAATTTTGTTTATGAAATACATAATTATTATAATTTCATGAAAGCACATTTTAATTAGTTCATCGCAACAAAATGAATGATTATCTGAATTTGAAAAATAATCAAGTGTACTTGAAAAAAAAAGAGGCAAACAGGCTGTATGACACAATAGGAAGAACTAAAATAATTTTACTCGTTTAACAATATATGACAATAACTTTATAACATATTCTATCAGAGGAAAATGTTTGTCGTGAATTGATTTTTATTTTTAAAAATTACAAAATTAATCAAGATGGCAACAGTTTATCTCTTTTGTTACTGTCTACTCAAACATATAAAATAAAAGAGAGAAAATCTGCTACAATAATGGATGAACAGAAACTTGAATGATTTTCTATCAAATTGTAATTTCAAAAATATCTTTTAAGTTTAACAGCCAAAGTGGGTATTTTTACTTTTAAGTCACATTTATTAGACATTTATTTACTTTTTACAAGAAGAATGTTACATTATTTTAGTCCATCTTTTGCTCACTGCCGCTCACCAACCCCGATACTGCGCTATAATTTTTTTTTTTTTTTTTAAAGAAAGAAAAAGTTTTTAGGTAACTATTGTATTAAAGAAGCATCTATTGTTGTAATGGGAACATGACCTTCACAAATGCCTTTTAAGGTTTTTTACCCATTGGCAAAATGGGTCTTGGTTTGGATTGGATGGCGTCCACACTTTTCAACTGTGTTCCAGAGTAACAGTTCGCATGGATCGTCATGGCATGCGTTGCTATGGCGACCGCTGCTGTTTTCCTTTTCTCTATCTGGCATTTTCGCTGTATTTAATAAGTTTTTTTAACATTCTTTTTATTACTAACGTATGGCTTGACGGTGATTTCAATATAAATAGGAATGCTGAGGAAGGAAAAATATTTTATTGAAACACGTACTCATAGGCAGGATCAATCCGACGACAAACATCAATGGAGACAGTTTTTGCAACCCATGATTTGAAATGTTGTGGCGTTTAAGAAGGGTCAATCCAGAAATAAATCTGAGATATTTTTATTGTTGATTTAACAGTTGTTGTTAGGCTTTTCCACTGGATTTCGAAAATCCTGATAATTTTAACCCGGTATTAAAATGACTTGCGATATTCGAATCAGGTATTTTAATCATTAATTTTGACGTACTTTATTTCTTCCGATTTCATCGTCCATCCATGTTATTTTTCATTCTTTTTCCTTTCTTTTTTTATGCAGTTGTTATTATTTATCTAATTTTTTTTTCTTTTCAAATCTTGATTTTTTTAATACAGCAATATTATTATAAAAAGCAAAATTCAACAGTGAGTTTTAAACTAGTATTTATAATTTTAAGCTTTGTTTCTAATTTTCGATAGCTTTAAAAAGACATTAAAAAAGACAATTTTAAGATTTAATATACATAAAATCTCTTATAATTCACTAAATATCAATGTCCTAAGGTTAAAAATATATTGAACTTAATCCCAACTGAATGTTGAATGTATATCTATACATAATGCTTATGTATTTTTGGCGGCATATCAAAGCAAATATTTCATTTATTTTATGAATTACTTCATGAATATTTCATATTAAAAAAATTATTTTAACAAAAAGAGAAGAAAAAAAATTCTCAATTATATTCAAAATTAAAAACAAAAATGCCTGTTTTACTTACTTTGATTATAAAACATATTTTGCTTAAAAAATATCTGTAAAAAATGTTTTTTTTTTTTTTTAATTTTTTTTATTACTTTTAATGTGTTTTTAATCTTACTTCTTAATAAATACGTCGAGACATTCTTTACATTTTATCAAAAATAGACGAAAAACAGGTACTTAATTTTTAATTGCTATAAACAATATATTATAAGGAATCTATGTCTTTTAAAATATTTACTGAATGCAATATGAAGGAAAAAAGTGTTCGAACACTCTTTTTCTGAGAATCGTGAATACACAACTACTTTCATATCAGATTTCAAATTAATTAGGATCAAATTTAAAAGAGAAAAAAAAATAAAAAGGTCAAATTTTTGTTCTAACTTTATTTAACCAAGCATCATAAAAAAATATAAAATATTAAAGTTTAACAAAGAACCAAATATATTTTTGCAGAATATTGAAATGTATATTTACGAATTTTAAATTATATATTCACGACAGAATCAAAAACTTTCTTTGGAGGCATATCAAGAGCAAAAGCAGCATTTATTTTATTATTATTTTTTAAATATTTTATATTTAAAAAAATTCTGTTGATAAAAAAGAAAACACCACTTATCTCAATAATATTTAAAATTATAAATAAATAAATCTGCACAAAAGAAAAGAGAAATTAGATTTTTATTAGGAATCGGTTTATAATCTTATTTTATTTTTTAATAAACTATTTATTTTATTATACTCTTTATTTATTTACTTATGTTCATTTCTTTAAAAAATTACTGAAACTACATTCCTTGAAGTGAAAGAAATGTAAAAGCGATAGCTGATCTAATGTAGCAACCCCTTGAGAGACTGGGACAGGAATGAGGGAGTGTGGACTAAAGCTGTAATTATCCCCACAGGAGGTAATATGAGGGGTAGGATCTCAGGGCAGATTTACTGGGACACCAACCAGTGATCCTAATAAGGCAAACACAACTTTTATTTTTAATTTTAATTAGTAATTTTAACTTAATTTTATTTTCAGAAACCAATTTTCGAATAGTAAAAATTGAAGAAGTTTTAAGCACTTTACTAAGTAGTTTTTGTACTTCTTTTTATTATTATTATTTTTTTGGATTAAACTTTTAAAAAAAAATGGAGCAGCTTGATTAACTTCGGATCTAATGATCGGATTTTCACGTACTAGGACTTAATCGTCCAAGAACCTGACCCGTCTGATTAAAATATCGCCTGCACTAACAGGTCACCCTCTCGAGATGATGTCAGGCCCTGAAATAGTAATTTAATGGTTTGAGACTATTAGGATGTGTTGGCATCCATCGCCTTAGCTTGTCAAAAAGTGATTACAATTTTAATTGACGATACATTCTCGATAAAATGGCGACTCTTTTTAGCGAACTATCAATCACTTTCATTTAGTAATGTTTCGAAGTCAGCATTTTGATGCATTCATTAAACACTTGATCAGAACTCCAATGGAGATGCTCTAGAGTGTAGGATCGAAATTTCAATAATAAGACTATTTATCACAGTCATGATGTTAACAGTGTAATTATAATAAACTATAAAACAATATTTTAATCCCGTTTAACAAAACATCAAAAATATATCAAGAAAGGTTTTTTTATTTAGTAAGACAATATTAGACTACTGTACAGTTTCTGCCCATATTATTAGATGCACTATAAGATTCTATAATTATCAGGCATGTTGTTTTACAATACAGTTTTGTTTTTACTCGGATTAAACCGGTTTGTACTTGTTTACGCTCCTGTATCAATGGGTTAACATTGTAATGCAATACGTTAAAAATAAATACAAATAGGAGGTATAAAAAAATCTCCCGAATAAAAACCCATGACACGTATGTTTAAATATAAAAGTATTGCTACGTGCAAATCATGTCATTATTAAAATACTACAGTGCGTCAAATAATTTGACCTAATTATTAAACTTTACTAATATAATACCTTATATAATAGATATAATATATCGTCTAATTTATCCAATCGTCGAATTTATATTATATATCGTCTCATTTAACCAATGGATACACGAATGTAAACAGTCGCATGAAAAAGTTGTATCACCTGATGATTTTATAGAGAGTCTAATCATTTGGCCAGACTTCTAAACCTATTAAAAATTGTATGAAAAACCTATTAAAAACAATTCTATTAGGAATTTCCATCGAACTGGAAAAGCATATATTTAAAAGAATCTTAAAAAGATTTGTTTTGTAATAACCTTCTCTAGCAGTACAGTGCCTATTGGGGGTCACCGTGTACACATAGTGTGATAAGGAAACTTTTTATCAGATTGGAAGCCCTCACGTGATCAACTCATGGTTGGGCGAAGATGATACACGCGGTCCTTGCATGGATTGTTGCCTCACAACTGTTTTGAGAACATCTTTTTCGATTTTCATTTTTTTTTATGGATGTGTAAATTTTATTGAATGGAAACGTTCGATATTGTATGATAAACTATGAGTCAGTTAGAAATATAAAACACGTCATAGTGTTTCAATAAAATTACCAAAAGAAATTTGAATATTTACGAATAAGAAAACTGAATAGTATTTCAAAGGAAGATTTACAAAATAGTTCTCTGTTTGGGGGAAGTTTTCGTTTTTTATTCGAATTTCTAAGGGTTGATACGCAACAATAGAAAACTAAAACAAAATTCTTTGATTAAACCTCGTCGTCACAAGATTTTCGTCCCTATAAGCTACGAACGGAATAGAACAATTCTTTGCGGGGAAAAACCAGTTTTGAAACATTCCGCACTTGTTTCATTTAAACACAATGTGTTAAAATTAATTTTTAAACACCATGTCAAAAACCCACAATTCGCGATTTTGTTTTTTTTTCCAACGAAAAATCTTTTTACGTATTTTTTCTGTTGGAAAAAGCTTTACCTATTTTTAGCTATAGTGATAGTAAAATAAAGAAACTGAGAGAATTGAACAGACGCAGGAATTACGTGTTTGTATTATTGTGAAGCCATTTATCATAACAAATACTTAATCGCCTGGTCATAGAATGGGCCTCTAGGTATGATGTCGACTGTTTATCGAAACTCCGCACGCTTAGGAAGGCAAAATTACTCGAGAATTTAAATGAGAGGCCCTATTTTATTTATTTATTTATACATTTTTTTTTCTTGAGTAGGCCTTTTCTTTTTTTTTTTTTTTTTAATGAGTATGGGTCTTTCACTTTTGTTATCAATTATTTCATCATTTAAAAAGAAGTGATAAGAGCTATTTTTAGATCTTATTTGAGTTTATTTTTAGATGTGTTTTCTAGAAACATGTTTTTGATACGTCTTACATGAAACCCTGTCGAAAGTGCAACTCTTTCCTAAAGCAATTACTTTTTTTTTTTTTTTTTAATAGAGTACGGCAATAATGTGTAAAAGTGCGTTGCCATTTTTGAAGTGTTTTGTGAGGATGTTATGTGGAGTGTTTACGCGATTATTAAATTTATAAAGATATAAAAAATACGGAAATAAATCGTTATTTTTAGGGGAATAATAATGAATTTTTTTTCAATTTGAGAAGACAATTTGATTTGAATTGGATATGTTTTTAATATTGAATCTCATAGTTCGATAACTATTTTCTAGATCGTTTTTTTTATGTTGTTTAAAAGACGTTTAAGAAATTTAAATTCTTGCTTTATTTTTGATCAATGATTTATTTTATAATGTATAGGGTCGGTCATCTGATCTAAATGTGTTGTCAGATGTAAAAAGAAGATTGTTTTTATTGTGTGATTAACTTCTGCGTTATTATCAAAGAAGTATTGATTTTGATAATTTTTCTGTTTAATTTGAAATATTTTTATTCCGCGTTTCGCTTACTTACATTTATATTACGGAATCAAAATTCGATAATAGTTTGTCCGCATAAATTTGATTTAAATTAATAAGAGTGGGTAGTTACCGCTTCCCTGATTATACCGAGTTAACTCGGGTACGCATATATATTGCAAATATTTATCATCCCGAGAAAACTCGGGCTTAGCAGATTTTGTCAAAACATTTTGTTTTATCATGTCTTTACTCGTTCGGTAGCTAAAAACATAATCTGCTGAGGTTGGAAGTTTGCCAAGTTTTATTTAGAAGTTTTGCTGTTGGAGTGAGGGACTGCACACACGTATATACGATGGTTGCTGAATTTACATAGAAAAATAAAAAAGAGTAAAAAAAATGGCGTATCAGTTCACTGGCATTTGGGAAAGTATCATTTTGTGTTGTTCCTTGTTTTAAAAACTATCCTACAAAGACTAATATTTAACTTTATTCATTTGCCCGAGATAACTCAGGATAGTAAACTGATTTTAAATTAAATGTTTCTTACACATTCGAAAAATTAAAATTTCAACTTAGAACTTGTATATTATATTTTGTTTTAGTTCCTTGTATTTATTGATAAAATAAAAAAATATGTTGATTTTTTGAATTTTTTTTCTTCTTCAAAATAATTGTTAAGGGAAGTGTGCATAATAAGTTGCAAGGTAAAATTCATGATTAAAACAAAATCAGATTTTTTTAAAATATTTAAATCACATTGTTTTGATTTACTTATTTTTCGAGTTATACTAATTAAAGCTCTGAGAAATTACATTAATAATGCTTAACACAATTTAAAAACAGTAATATGAATAAAAGACTCAATATATCTATAAAAAATTTTGTTTAAAAAAATTATCGCAAACTGAAGAAGAAAGGAAAGCCTTTTATTCAAGCTCGTGCATTTGTTAAGACACAATTTATCAGTTAAATATCAAATGAAAAATAAATTAATTCAGTTCGGGAAGTATAAAAAAAAATTCTAAAAGACTCATATCAGAACTAATTTTCCTTCATTTTTTATGTTCACAAACATATTTACTAAATTTTAAAAGTATTTATTTAACATACTCGTTCACTGTTGCCCACCAACCCCTCGCAATCATTGTTGTTTCTTGGCATAAAAAAAGTTTTTTTTTATGAAAGCTGAAATTATTTACTTAAAATATATGTACTATTAAAAAAAAAAAATCTGATTGCTTACGCTTCTGTCCCCACTTTCCACGTCCCTTATGATTCGATTGAGACCTATTCTGAAAATCAACGTAAGCGAGAAAAAATTTCAAAATTGAGGATTTTATATACTATTTGGCAGTTTTGTGCGATCGTACGTCTTATTGCAAAAAATATTTTTCTGAAATAATGTTTGTTTTATCAATTTAGTTTATTTTAGCGTTCATAAGCATTATCGATAGAAGAAAATATTTGTTAAGCCTTTTTTCTCAAAATCTATCGCAGAACACTTATCTTTTTTTTTTTCTTTTTAAATTGTGCGGCAGTATTAGTGGACATAAATAATTTGCTTCGTAATCTTTCTACATATAAAAATCTAATGATGGTTGCGCAGTTTTCCATCGTTGGCTGGAAAATCACAGATCTAGTTTTCCCACATTAATGTTCATACTGGTTTGGTTGTCATCAGCATAAAATTGATATAAGTCATAAAGTTAATGTTTTCCTATACATTCCCCCCCCCCTTAATTTAAAGGTTAAAATTTACTGTACTGTTATTACGTTTTAGATTGTGTTGTTTTCTAAATTAAAAGTTTAGGAGGATTATTTTATTTGAGTAATGTAATTCTACGTTGCATTTTAAGGTAAAATTATTTAAATCGATGTCTGATCTTATTTGTTGAAATTTAATTTAAATTGTAAATAAACAGATCATTTTGAGAAAAAGAAATATTTTAATAAAGATTATAACATGAGGCAAACTTCGTCGAAAAAAGAGAAAGACGCTTCGATTGATATTTTCAAAATTACAAAGACAACTAAAAGCAGATGAATAAATAAGGCAATACATGATTTAGATTGTGTGCAATAACTTTGATTGGTTGATTCTATCAAGATGATTCTGGCTAAAAATATGCCTTATTCCCTGTTCTGGTATTTTATATTACTTTCATTATTAACCGTTTTACAATTATTATTTTTTGTTCCAAATGACATGAATGACGGTTAAAGAGATTCATTCACTTTCATTTCTCAATGTGATGTTGAAATACATCCCTCCGTTTAGTAAGCAAAAATATTAAATGACAGTTGTGAACTCAACAAATTTGCTATATACTTTTAAATGTTATTTCAAAAAATGATTTATGTTCAATTCTTAATAGTATCATAGAGGAAATATTAGGGCGTTGTACATATATTTTTAGTTGAATGATTTCAACTGTTTTATGCAAAGAAGCAGCAATAATCGGGGTTGGTGAGCGTTAGCGAACAGGAGGTTTAGCCCCCTAGTATTATGAAAACAAATTGTGAGTTCATAACCGTATTTTAACATTTTCTCTTACTAATCAGACAGATTCAATTTGTACATGCATCTCATCGTATAGGAAGCTGCTCGTTAAGTTCGTTCTTAATCATTTAACAAACCTCTTTAACTAACTTAGCAAAAGTAATTTGCACCAAAAATAATCGAAAAAAGGTTAATAAGTTTATTTTAATTAAGTTTTTCTAAAAATATGGCGCAATAAGGTAATATAATGTTACTCCTTCTTAGAGAAACGATTTTTTTTTAGTTTTAAACTCATAATTTAGAAAACAATCAAAATCAAAAATGGTATAATAGCAGAGTAGAACAATGCAGGCTTTAAATTAAGGATACTATAATATGTAATAAGGAAGCAATATTTTTTTTTTTGTTGTTAATTTTATGCAGGCGATCGACAACCCAAAGATAGGGAGATTAATGCGGAAAGTGGATCTTTCAGACCACTAAAATGCACCGACAACAAGGATTTTCATTGGAACCTACGAGACCATCACTAGACTGTTATGCATAGGTACAAAAATAAATAGGTATAATTGAAATGAAAAGTATTTTGCCTGCAGCTAATAGAGAATCATGATTATTAAGAAGTTCCGCATCACTTAAATCAGCATTTTTTAAGCCTTCTTGTCATTAATTAATAATTTACACTCATCTCAATCCTTATTTCTCTGCATAAAAACCTTCAACATCATTAAAATTAACCTTTTAAATAAAAAAACGAAACTTATATAAAAATTATTTTTGATTTAAATCACGCCAAGCCGTAAAGAAATTCTCGCTTTTGGCCTATTAGCGTGGGTTGAAAGTGCACCACATATTTTTCTTTCTCCGAGAACCTTTTTTTTTTTTTCTTTAAAAAAAATTAAATTTTATTTGCATGAAAACAAAAATTCTTTTCCCAGACAGCAATCTCGAACGGCATGACTACTGATAATATTCCAATAAACTACTGGCATTGTGTAACATAATAATATACTCTATAATCCAAGTACAAATTATTTTTTCTTGATTTCACGATATTTTTTAGATTATGCACGATTATATTTTTTAAATATAATTATTTCTTTAAATAAAACAGCATCGATGATAATTGTGATTAAATACTTGAAAAATCATTAGCTATTAATGGGTGGTCAATAAATTTGAGCGATGTGTCAGAGTCCTATTTAAATGGCACTACCGCTATTTTTTTCTGACACAGACAATAACTGATGATTTTTCAAATATTAAAGACCGATGCTAACTCATGAGAAATTATAACTTGATTTCAAAAAAATTTATTTCACTTTTTTCTTCTTCCATTTACACAAGAAAATGTTCTTCGAAATTTTTTATTTTATGTTTCTCGATTAAAATGTCAGTTCATTTTTATGCGATTGAAACTCTTGTAAAAAATTAATCACGCACTGATTAATTTTTAAAAGTTCATGACCTCCAAAAATGCAGTTGTCATTCCATATTTTTGTTTTGTTTGTATACGGAATTCGATGTTTCTAAAAAGAAAAGAAAGGGCCCACTTTTGATCCGCATAATGAGATACCTGATACCTGATTTGAGGACAAAAGAATTTTCAGGCTTCGTTTTGTACCTATTTGCGCATGCCTATCTAAACATGTAAGTCATTGTTTTCTATATATATTTACGTTGAATCAAATGAAACTTGACTTTGAGTTGCAAGCATTTTTATGCAAAAACTGTACTACTTTTGATATGACTGTGAGATTTTCTATTTTATTTCATAACCGTCGTTGAACAGCCGACTCCATTTTTTGGGTTTACGACTACAAATGTTCAATTCCGTAGCCTTGCCATTTTGAACCCGATCCAGAAGACAAGGGAACTCCTGGATCAAGTAGTAGGGGATATTTGCCTTTTTTGATGGAACTAACCCCCATTTGCGTTACATGGAGAGGAAAACCTCCCACTATTAGCGTGGCGGCAAGGTGATTTGAACCCATGATCCGTTTACCACTGAGGATATTTTATACCAGCACTGTGGTCGATGTAAGCTGGATGCAGAATTCGTATCCACCAGCCATCGCTGGGATTCGAACCCGGTTCACCTCATTAGAAGACGAACGTTCTATCCCATGATCTATTATATCGTATGATGTGGGTAAATACCTAATGAGTATAATTTTACGATTTGTAAAAAGTTTTATTTTTGGCACCCGTTCAGCGGAAGTCACTTGATTTTAAAAAGTAGCTATATTAAATGGTTCTTTTATGTTAGAAACCGAGCTAACAGTCATTATCTAAAAAACAAGCAAGACCGAACATAGGTCATATTTTATGGTTAAAAAAACCCTCTACTGCGTTAACCATGGTTCTTTACAACCAATCGTTGCTTGAACCGTGTGAACATCGCAGAAGATGGAAATCCTTTCATTTCTACAGAAAATGCCAGAATTAATTTGCGGTGGTGTCTGGAAAAATGACGTCAGAGGAAATGACATCTCAAATTATATACAAAAATTAAAATTTCAACTTAAAACTTGCGTATTATATTTGCGTACTTTGCGTAAACTTGCGTACTTTTGTTTTAGTTCGTTGTATTTATTAATAATATAAAAAAAAAATATGTTGATTTTTTGCATTTTTTTTCCCTTTAAAAAAATTGATTAGGGAAGCTATTAATATTTTCCTACTGAATTGAATGAGAATGCCTTCTTTTGTTTCAGCAGCAGATTCAAAGCAGCGAGTAAACAGCGGCCTTCATCCTCAACAGCAGCAGTTGTGTGCCATTTGCGGGGACAGGGCAACAGGCAAACACTACGGAGCGTCCTCTTGTGACGGCTGCAAAGGTTTCTTTAGAAGAAGCGTACGCAAAAATCACGTCTACACATGTCGTTTCACCAGAAGTTGTGTCATGGATAAGGACAAGAGGAACCAGTGTCGATACTGCAGATTGAAGAAGTGCTTTCGAGCTGGCATGAAAAAAGAAGGTATTCTTTCATTTTCTTGGTTCTTTTTATAAAAATATGATATTGATAATCAGCTGTTTTCTAATAGAGTTTTTTTTTTTTACTTCTTCCAAAAGTATTTTAGTATAGTTCGTTCACCAGGAGTTATAACTTGGTTCCGCCTTCATCACGTGGTATGCGACGATACTATTTTGCTATTTTTGGGAGAAGGATGTGAGCAATCGTGAACAAGGTGGCTATTTGGCGATCGTATGGCAAGGATATTTATTTCCCAAACTTTACGTGCATATTTTCTACATTAAATATTTCATAAATTCGATGATATTTCTCTCTTTTGTGTGAATAGTTTGTCCTTAGGCCAGGATAGCCTGGTTGATAGGACACTGGGCCAGTATCCAAGAGGGTTCGATCGACCGAAGACTCCCCGTGTAGTAAATGGTGACTGATGCATGTTAAATCCGTCGAGTCACAAAATCCTCCAAGTTCCCATAACAAATAAATACCTCTGGGGGATCCAGGAGTTTCCTTGTCTTCTGGATTGGTTCAAAATGACAAGGCTACGGAGTTGATCGTTAGTAGACCCAAAATTGTGTCGGCTATTCAACGACGGTTAAAAAATAAAACAACATAGTTTTGTCCTTTTTGAGACGACATTTTGCTGCATTAGAGTAGTGACTGAAAAAGAATTTTTTTGTTCTTTTTTTACGGCAGGCACTGAAAAAATAAGTTCTTCATCTCGGAAGATGCCTGGAGTGATGCTCATTTAACAAATGGGCACCTGTAAACCTAAGTCACACTGCCACAGATACTCGTTTATAGGATGGACCGCATTCACACGTCGCACAACAGAGAGAGAGAAGAAACATCTATGCCCTGAGCGGGATTCAAACCCGCCACCATTGGCTTCACAGTCAGGCACGCTGACAGCTCGGCCATTTGGCCGGCACTGAAAAAGAGTTAACTGTTTGCATTTGGCGCGCATACCGGTTGTCTCAATTTCAAGCGCGGAGACGTTTCTCGTCTCACTCTTCTTCTGAAATGAACTATTCGTCCTAGTGACACCATGCGGCCCACCCTGGGTAGTGACCCTTCATCCTGGTGAACGAACTATACATCTGGCGTGATGTTATACATTTGAAAGAATGAGTTTATGTTAAAAAAATAGTCAGTTTGCTTGACTCAATGTTAAAGTGACATGCCGTATAAATTAACAAAGAAACACTAAAAAAAGTTTTTTTTTTCTCCAAAGAAGCTGAAATTTAACCAAATTTTTTCTGTTGCTAGTCAACTGAGAAGGATTGTGTAAAATTCATTGATTTTATGCATAGTTCTGAACAAACATATCTGAGAATAAATTTTCCCGCAGAATAAAATAAGATATCAAATGCAACAAATTACGAGAAGAGTTTTAAAATTCCTGCAATTGACCTCTTGTTTGCAGCTGTTCAGAATGAAAGAGACCGAATCAGCTGCCGTCGTCCAAGTTATGACGAAGCATCGAACAATTCAGGCATCTCTCTTAGTTCCCTTCTAAATGCCGAAATCTACTCCAGACAGGTATATTTCTTATTCCATTTACTCCTGTCTTATTTTTAATAGTGATTAAAACTTAGAGTTAGAACTGTATGAAATGATTATGAAATCTTTTTTTGGGTATTTGCTGTTTTACAAAATAAGGCTTATGGAGGCATTTTTCTGATAACAAACTATACTACAATAAGATCTTTGGAATTACGCGGAGGATGAAAAATATTTTAAAAACTTTCTTTTAAGAAAATATTTTAAACATCATTGTATTTTAAGTAGAGAAACTGTCTTAAAGCTAACGACGGAATAAGTTTAGGCGTCAAAATAAAATTGAAATAAAATTGTCTATTTAAAGAACAAAGCAAACTAATTAACACGGTCAAGCAGATGTTTTGCGTGCCAAGTAATTTTAAAATTTTAAAGTAGCAAAATGTTCTTAATTTCTGAACAAGAGTCTCCTTTTAGCTGTTAGCTGACTTTCATTCATTCAAATAATAATAATAATAATAATAATAAATAAGTAACACAAAAAATAGCACAAATGCTTAATTAAAAAAAAGTCTAAATTAAAGTACAAACAAAGATTAAGCAAAATATATTAGTACATATTCAAAAAGAAAATCTACGTGGTAGCATAAAGAATTAGAATTTCAAAAATGTAGAAATATAATGAAATGATTGGTTGAATAATTTTGCATAAAAATAATAAATAAAATAAAAAAAAAAAAACGCGAGGTCAGGTAGTTGAAGATTTAACTTTAAAATTAAGACGACACATCGAGCACCTAGATGTTTTAAGACGTTTAAAAAAATTTGGCAATGCATTCGTCAGACCCTATATGTTCCATGCCTTTGTAGTGAACATCAAAACTCTATTACATATATTAAATAAATTATCCTTAAAAACAGAAGCGGTAGGATATCACCGAAAAGCTTTAAAGCACCCAAGAGCAGATAAAAGCTTTATTCGCTCAAATGGGAGAGAATAGTCAACATAGCTGAAAAGCAGACGCCCATTTCTTGATCAAACTTGATTTTGTTAGCAGGCCTAAATTTTTTAAAATCAAACAGATTTTAAAACCAAAACGGGTAAAGATATTAAAATTTTTATAATAAGCGGTAGAAGAAAACGGTAAAGTAAGAAGCTTTCTTTAAGGATAAGAAAAAGGTTATTTGTGTAACACCAACTAGACGAAAGAAGGCCTCAGCACGGATCAATTTAGTAGTCCGACGTAACGAACCTAAACTGCGCAGTGAATGAAAAATAAGAAAGATGTTATTACGTTCGGGCTACTAAGCTGCGCAGTGGTGGTCGATACGAAAGTTTTCATTTCGTTTGGACTACTAAAGGATCAAATTTCCTGCTTAGGGTAACCCGTGCTGAAGCCTTCTCTTTTCCAGAGGGTATTGGTTTGAGTCCAGTGAGTTTTGCAAGAGTTGGATCAACTATAGAATGGTTGAATCCACGATTCGCAACAAGCTTGCGGATGAAGTTAAATTCGGAGTTTAGAGAAGAGAAAAAGTTAAAAAAGTGAAATGCAGAAATTTTCAGGAAATCAGAGGAAGGGGGGGGGGAAAGATAAACAGAGCGTATTTAGTTACAAGAACAACTAAAAAAGGTAGAGTAAAACGCCGTTCTAAAGCATGTTAAACGGTTACTTTCTGTTTTCAAAACAGAAAGTAATTCTTGAGTATCGTTCGTTGTCTTCTAAGACAAACGTATTTTGAACATATATTTTCCACCAAAATAATTTGAAACCATTTAAAAACTTCTAAATAATGTCACAAAGAATGTGAGGCTCAATTTGTTTATAGAAGTTACCATTTAATTGAAAAGCAGTTTGCGGAATACACGAATTGAGAAGGGATCTTCAATTGAATAAAATTCTTGCAATCACTAGAAATGGGGAAAACAAGAGACTTTTGTTGCATTAGATTTATTCGAGTGTTTATTTGAGGGGAAAAAAAATAGTGTTAGAAATTGAATGTCGGAGAGTATTCATTTGACCAGAAGAAACTGAACTCCATTTAAGTGTTGATTCTAATGGGACAATAAGATTGGGAACCGAAAATTTGGAAGCAAAATTTAAACTAAAAATAAGGAGCTTTTTTGTGTCTTGCTAAGATTAATAGAAGATAAATCAACAATTAGTGGTTTGACATTGTTTATAAACCGAAATCAGATAATTCAAATAAGTATTTTTCCAAGTACCTAGTACTGAGAAAAAGAATTGGCAATAGAATCAAACGAAGATTAAAAATCAAACGTGTATCTAGATAGAGTAACAGCACAAGTAGTCATTCACACTTGTTGACAACGCTATCAATACGGGAGCATTATTAATGCTATATTTAATTTGAACATAACTGATTGCATTTAAGCAAAAAACTAAAATGATTAAGAAAACGCATTCATTGGATACGTAAACATTTATAATGTTAGAACAATCCATATCATAAAAGATCTAAGAAAATATCAAAAAGAAAATAAATAACATTAAAAAAGAAAACGAAACAAATTATAAAGCAGGTCTGCGAACCAAAAAAAAAAAAAATAATAAAAATAATAATAGAAGTAAAAATGGAACGACTCACCCGAGTGGATGACCTTGGGAGGAAAGAAGCGAAATATTACATAAATAATCACAAGAAGATTCAAAAATATGTAAATAAGAATAAACAGTCAGCATGTTTCCAGCGTTCAATAATTTACACTTGAACACGACAAATATGCCCGTTATCATGAAAACGATTCAATTACTGCACATTGTTGGAATCTTGATTCAATTAAGGCAAGAATTTCATAAGAAGCAATCCATCTTTTCTTCTTCACGTGTTTTGTCCTCAAAATGGTGCCACATTTATTTCTGACGTAACAGAAATATCGTCTGCAATTAAATTTTTCATATTCTATAAAGTGACAACGTATTCTCTTCAAACTTATTTTAAGACACGGAAATTTGTTTTCTATAGCTACTTAAATCGCCATTTAGTGCATTGAACTTGCATCTATCTTTCACTAATGATTCAATGTTATTATTACCTTTTCCACTCATTAATCATAAACTTTTTCTTCATTAAAATTACGTAATATTTTAGATAATACTAATAAAATATATGTAGTATTTTTGCTTTTTCAACGGACGCAACATTTTCTTGTTAGAACTATTGAAAAATGGGTTCTTTATTATTTACTTTAACTATCTACAGAATTCTTAAAACTTCGAAATCAGATATTTAAAAGATATAACTTATGTATGAATCTTAACACAGTTCTGAGAAGCAAGTCTTTTTTAAACTGATAATACAAAGAGCAAGTCTGAATACAGCTCATCTTTAATTCATTTTAGTTCTAACAAATATTATTTGTTGTCCTGTCTTTACGTTAATAAATTAAGCACATCAAAATGAAGCATTCAATATCAGTTTGCATGATACTGTTGCTCGTGGACAATTCATACAACGATTCACCGAAAATCCTCCCTCCAGGCAAGGGTCGACCGTTAAACCAGTATCCATAATAGATTGATATACTGTTATGTTTTCTATCTATTAAAGCAGCACCAATTTTCCTACCAGCAGTAAATTTTACCAAAATGAAATAATCATCATTGGGGAGTCAATAGTAGATTTTTCATGGTTCCCCTTAACAACTCAGTAACTTTTCTCTATTTATATTCCTTTTTTTAGTTCATAAGTTATTTCATTTTTTTTCTCCATTACCGTAGATTTTATTAATTCGTTTTATTGGTATGGGAGATAATGTCTTCAATTTGAATGAAATGAAATTCTTGCAATCAGTTTTAAACATCATTCCAAATAAACGAGTGGTTTCAAGTAAATGTTGAAATACGTTATCTGAGAGTTAACCAATCAAAAATTGAATTGAAGATGAGAAAAAACTTATTAAAATAGATTTAACTGATCTTTTAAATATTTGAAGAAAATGGAATCGTTTCTATAATTTCATTTAACTATAGCTTGTGTTAAATCTACGAAAGAAATCCTTTTACGGGCTAAGACAAATATTAGAACGATTGTTAGGAATAGCCCTAACAAATATTGTCTCAAGCACCCTCTGTCTAAATTTCGGAACATAAAACGATTTTGTATTTGCGGGACACTCTTTATTATTATTATTAGGTAATCTTAAATTATCTGGCTAATAACATATGAGATGTAATTGCAGATGACTCACATACCTGACGGTGATATTTCTTCGAAGAAAGTAGCCAACATATCTGATGTATGTGAATCTATGAAACAGCAACTACTGATACTCGTCGACTGGGCAAAGTACATTCCACAGTTTTGCGAACTTCCACTAGATGATCAGGTAACACACTATACTTAGGCTTGAATTTCCAATTCGTAATTTTCCGCTATGGTTAGATCTTTTGTATTATTATCTATTGTCTGGGTCTATTGTTTTATGGATTTCGAATTTAAAATATTTTTCAAACCCACATTCATTCTTTGTGTATGGCTCAGGTGATCTATTTTACGAAATAATAAATGCTTGTTTAATTAGATGGTCAAGTTTACAATGAATTCTCAACGGTTCTCAATTGCTTATTTGAATCGGCCCAAAAACTTTTCCTTCGAATAAAAAGTTATCTTTATTCATCAATATCATAAGTTACTTAATAAAGACCTAATAACTGTTTAATAAATTTTATATTTCTTTCGTAATAAATAATCCATTCATTAAAAATATTTGTTTCTTTGCTCAGTTATTTGTTTCAAAGCGTTTTTTTTAATTTTTTTTATTAAAAATGTGTTTACCATCAATTATTCAGACTTAATGTATGAATTTTATTTTTACGGATAAAAGCAACAGTAGAAAAAAGATAAAGAAGGAAAAATAAAAATAAAAAATTTGACGAATCCCTCACTTAATTACCGTGAATAATTTTTTGCTTAACTTATTCTAGGAATATGAAAGAAGCCCCACCATGATAATAAATTCTTATTTAGCAACAAGACTAACAGGAGATTGCAAAACTCTGAGAGAAGTGTTTCTTTGTTACGAAACATTCAGAACTTTTTCGGGATTCGTATGGAATCATGCAACACATGAGAGAATAAAATAAAAAGCTTAAGTTTTGGCATGGCTAATTTGACAACCTTATTTTGCTTTCACTTTAAATCTAGTACATTCAAACTATGTTTGCTAAAAGTGTAACTATATAATTTTTAATTTGAACTAAGTCTCGGTGAATTAAATAAAGAGAACTATTATTACCCCGCCCACTAATAAACTGCTATACAAATAGTATGGCTACCAGTTTTATATTTTTAACCGTGATTGTCGCCACCCTGAGAATGCATATATGACTCGCCTGGCTCTAAGAGGTTAAAGAATAAATAGTTTAATTTGTAGGCAAAATATAGATGGTGGACTGAATGTAAACAAGCTTCCGAAAACTTCCGGTGCATTCCTCATCTTATGTCATCCATATGTGAACAATATTCTAGAAAGTTTAACTATTGTAATTTGGGATTAAATCTACGTGTTATTTTACTATTCTTAAAAGTTTCCTGTCATTTACAAATTCTAACTGGTCGGGAGCCTAAAACAAATTTAAAAAAAAAAAAATAATATCAAAACATAAATAAAGTGCAAGGTTAGCCATGTTTTGAGTGTTATCCCTTATTTGGCTATATTTGTTTAAAATAATAACCGTTTGATATTTTTTGGGTTGCATCATAGCATGCTTGCAAAATCTTCCGAATTCTTTTGTCGTTTGTTTCGTTGAAATTTAATTAGAAAGAATGCTTTATATTCTAAACACTATTAGTATAATTAATCGAAGTAGTAAACCGGAAAACTTGCGATGAATTTTAAACCCTAGCGCCATCTGTGCTTAGCTGAGTACGCGATCCATTAGATGGAGACAGGATTCTCCTTTTAATGTAACTTTTTATTTGTAGGTGGCTCTGCTGAGAGCACACGCAGGTGAGCATTTACTGCTGGGATTGGCCAGACGGTCCATGCACTTGAACGACACTCTCCTCCTGGGAAATGACTTTGTTATACCTCGACAATCCACAGAGATCGAAATCAGCCGGATTGGTTGTCGTATAATGGACGAACTGACCACGACTCTCCGGGAGGCTCACGTAGACGACACGGAATTCGCTTGTCTCAAAGCCATTGTGTTTTTTGATCCATGTAAGCTTTCTGTGTCAACACAGTTTCTTCTCTGGTACGCCCCCCTCATTCATTTCCCCTCTATCATTTCATATCTGAACGGGAGTTTTTTTTTTTTATGTTCAAAACACACCTTTATATGTTTATTATTATAGAGTGCTTAATGGATGGACTATTCGAGAAAAAAAAAATTAAAGAAAAGTGTAAAGCGATAGAAATATGTGCTTTGCTACGATTTGCCCCTCAAAATGATAGAATTTCTTCTCAAAAGATTTTAAAATGAGTTGTACAATAGATGGCACTGCAAATGGGAAAAACAATATTTTCAAAATAACCATCTTTAGTAGCGACATCATATGGATAAAATGCACCTGCGCAAATATTTCATTGTGTGTAGTACATTATTTATGTCAGCTTCCCAATGGGTTCTAGGAATCCTCTTCTTTTTTTATTTTTTATAACCGTCGTTGAACAGTCGACCCAATTTTATAGGTGTACGACTACTAATGTTCAACTCCGTCGCCTTGTCATTTTGAACTCAATCCAGAAGACATGGGAACTTCTGGACCGAGTATTGGGAGTAATTTGCCTTTATGGAGGACTTTTTGATGGAGCTAACCCGCATTTGCGTTACATGGAGAGGAAGACCACGAGAACCTCCCACGGTTAACCTCATGGCAAGGGGACTCTTACCCATGATCCGTCTACCACTGAGGATATTTTACGTCAGCACTGTGGTCGATGCAAGCCGGATGCGGAATTCGTATCGACTGGGATTCGAACCCGGTTCGCCTCATTGGAAGGCGAACGCTCTATCCCCTGAGCGGCTCTAGGAATCATCTTTGAGAATAAAAGGCATACCATAACAATTTCGATCCTGTGCAGAGAAAATGGCTCTCCCTGTTTTGGTAGCCTGAGGACTGATACCGCCTACCCTCAGTCACTTCGCAAGATGATGACCCCAAGCTCACTAACAGCACCCAGTGATGCTTGACTTGTCTTGACGATCAGTTCACTGGGGGACATATTTTAATGAGACTGATCCGATATTCATTCAAAAATATTGAACAAATCCTTGTGGTCCGAAGACTCCCCGTGTAGTAAATAGTGACTGATGCACGTTAAATCTATGGAGTCGCAAAGTCCTCCATGTTCGCATGACAAATCAATACCTCTGGGGGGTACTGAACCGGGAATTTCCTTGTCTTCTGGATTGGTTCAAAATGAAAAAGCTACGGAGTTGAACATTAGTAGTCGTAAACTCAAAATTGGGTCGACTGTTATAATAAATCTATATATATAAAAGTGAATGTGTGTCTGTCTATCACCTATAGACTCCTAAACCATCCGACAGAAAGCTGTGAAACTTAGCATACAGATAGTTCAAAGCACGAGGAAGGTTTCTGTCGACAGTAGAACATTCTGCGACAAACCGTTCCAGCGGTATCAGCGAAAATCGAAATGGAATTTTCTGATTGGTTAAAAGTTAGCCATTGTTTTAAATTTTGCTATAAACGATTCAGTTTTTAAATATCTTGAAGATAACAACAGTGATACTTTCTATCTTATAGCTCTATTCACTTAGAAGAGTTTTACATATACTTTAATATTTAATTATAACTCGCGCAAGTTTCTTTATGTCAGGTGAGCACAAGCACGTAAAATCAACGAGAATAGATTTCGTAATTATTAGTCGTATCACGGATTTATTAATATTGTGAAAACTGTTTAATAAAAATAAAAGCAAATTTCATTCAAATTACACGTTTTCAGTAATTATTTATATTTAGTATGCAATTTTGGGTTAGCACAATTAAATATAGTTTTTGAAGGTTTCGTTGCTGACAGTTGTCATTTGAAAACTATTAGATTGTCTGTTATTACGAAGTTTACGAATTCACATTCATTTTATTTCTTTCATTTAAAAAATAGATTTTTGTTTTAAATTTTATTATTCGCGATCGCAACGAACTATAGGGGACGTTGTTGTATATGCCGAATCCCTGCGATTTCCATATGAACAGTCATTCAGTTACACTGGAGACGTCTTTAATATAGCATGTCGCATTGTAACGTTCCATCTTTGTTGTGGCTGATTAAATTTAAAAAAGAAAAATGTTTGTTTTCTTTCTTATGCAAACGAAAACAAAATGGTATCTCTTTTTTTTTAGAGAAGGAACATCCAGAACACATCGGAAAAATATTTGTAAATGAAGAGAAAAAAATAAGTATATTCTTATAAGAGTTCAAACCTAATGCCTGAGAAATAGTTTTACTAAATTTAATGGTATAACATGAAAGGCCCATTTAAATTTTAACATAAATTAAAGAATGCTTACGAAGCAAACAAACAAAAAAAAAGAAAAAAGAACCATTCTTTTTTTGTCGCCATTTTTTAGCGTTACGAAAATGCGTCTTTGGGATTTGCCAAAAACAAAACAAGATGCAATTTTAATTTTTTAGGGGCGAAATATTTTATGGAGTGAAATATAACGAAAATGTACCAATGTCCATAACATGAAACTTTATCTTAGTAAATGTCCGTTTTGGAAATGTTATTTCATTTTGAATCTTATTTATTAGAGTTCATAATGGCTATAGGTGAGAGAAAAGTTTGTTTTGAATCTATGCTAAACTCTATATCGGCCCATTTTCCACCGAAATCCGATTGACTACTTTGATTTTAAACAAAGTGTTTCATTTTAAGATTTTTTCCAAAACTTTTAAGTGTAGATTGGCGGCACTTAAAAATCTGCCAAATCTGTAGCTGTGGTTAATACGTAAGTACCGAACTTTTCTTCCATACTTTTCTGAATCATATTACTTCAAATATTAGAATATGCAAGAAGTATACATAAACACATAATTTAATACCATTTAATTTTTCAAAAAAAGTATTTTGACAACAATTTTATCAAAAAATTATAAACTAAAAAACGTAAAATATAGAATTCTTAGGATAAAATCGATTTTAAAAATTCCTCATTTTTCAATAAAAACTTTCGTATTGTTTCTTCTTTTTTTAATTCTTATAGTATTTAATCAGACGTAAAAAAAACCCATTTTGTAGAGAACGATCATCAAGTAAGAAAAAAAATTATTTACAAGCAAATTTTTTATTATAAAAATCATAACACTTACCTGATTTATAAGTCCGGAGAATTCCAAAATGATATGTTCTTTGTTTGAAAACTTTATTCTCAAATAATATATACATAGTTTATCCCTTCATTACTTTTAGGTAACATACCACACATCAAAACTTTATAATTGTAAGATCTCGATATGAATTTTAATATGTAGCTTGAAAACAAAATAGCTGAATTCTAGTTAAAATTATTCTTTCAAAACTAAAAAACACTTACCAAAGAAAACGATAAAAAAATTATTAATAATCAGCACAAAAGATACTTTTTCAAGTAATTCGGATTATTCTTTATTGTTGTTTTCTGAATTATGTAGATACAGAAATATATTCTATTCTATGAAGAAGAAGAATATTCTATAACTATTACAGTTCTGTATGGAATTCATTGGAACACATTTATTCATTGGAATGACGAAAGCAATGTTGACTTCATTTTAACTTGTAATGAATTGAAGACAGAAAAATTATTTTACCGCAATACACACATCTGTAACAGCAAGTGATCATGAAATCATGTTATGTTGTTGGTAATAGAAAGGTAAAAATTATTGAGAAGTTGTTCTTCAAATGCTTGGCGTGTTCTGCTTCAATGTTTGGCATGTTCTCATTAGTTTTTTCAAGAAGTTTTACCTTTTCTTTAGGGAAATTTTGCTTTTTTTGTTTGATGCTAAGGAAATGGCGCCCGTCATTGCCAATGGTTATGTGGGAACTAATGCACGATATTTACAGTCTCCCGCTAGATGGCGTACTCGAGCGTTGCGATCGCGAATTATATTTTTTATTTAAATTATTTCATTTTTATTGCTTTTTTTATTACTTAAAATAAATATGTGAATTTTAGATTTAACAAATTTGCGGCCACTGTCAACTTTTACATTTCTTTTTGTTTGAGAGAAAATTTTTGGAAAAATATGCCGTCTAAACGAATCGCTCTTAGTCAATCAACATCTCAAGCAAGCAAAAAGAGAACTACCCGTGATTCAGAAACATTGGAGCAACGGGAAAAAAGACTTGAAACTAATCGAGAACACAATGCTTTAGCCCGTTCCTTAAAAACGTCTGAGCAACAGGAAAGAAAACTGTTAACAAATCAACTACGCGCTACTCAAGCCCGTTCGTCGGAAACGTCTGAGCAACAGGAAAGAAAACTGTTAACAAATCAACTACGCGCTACTCAAGCCCGTTCGTCGGTAACATCAGAGCAACGGGAAAGAAGACTTAACGAATCAACTACGCACTACTCAAGCCCGATCTTTGGAAACATCAGAGCAACGGGAAAGAAGACTGTTAACAAATCAACTACGCACTACTCAAGCCCGTTCATTGGAAACATCAGAGCAACGGGAAAGAAGACTGCAAACAAATCAACTACGCGCTACCCAAGCCCGTTCGTCGGAAACATCAGAGCAACGGGAAGCAAGAATGAAATCCGATCGAGAACGCACTACTCAAGCCCGTTCGTCGGAAAAATCAGAGCAACGGGATGCAGGAAGGAAAATCAATCAAGAACGCACTTCGCTGCCAATACTCTGATTTGAATCTTAGTACATTTCACTATGAACCGACAACCAACTATAGTCTTCACCTAAGCGTCATCATCGGAAAAATGGATTAATTATGTATGTTTTGTAGTGCTCTAAAATTTAAGAATGAAACAGCTGGAATTTGCTCTTCTGGAGGCAAAGTGAAACTACCCGATTTAACGTCGCCCGCCGGGCTATTATCAACGTTGTTATCGGGTCAAGCCAACACCTCCTAGAAGTAGGAAGGCCTCAGCACGGATAAATTTCGTAGTCTGATATGACGAAGTTAATTGCGCAGTTGTTGAAAAATAAGAAAGATGTCTCTACGTTCGAGGTACTAAGCTTCGCAGTGGTTGAAAATAAGAATATGTCATTACGTTTGGACTACTGAAGGATATTTTTGGTAACCAGTGCTGAGGCCTACTCTTTCTAGGAGTGTTGGTCAAGCAAGATAATCGAAACTTTCTTGGCGAAAAAATGTCGGTACATTCGTGTTTCCAAATGACTTCATTCGGTGCTACAAGTATCGGTATGCATATGAGCAGTTATTTATTACATTCACATACAATCCTGCTTGAGCTGAAATTAAAGAGCTTTTGTAACATAGGCAAACATCATCTGATCTTCATGATGCATTACCGCACGTGAGTTAAAACAAATATTAAGCTCTATACTTGGTTTTATTGCAAAGCGTCATGTTTTTGGAGAGACACGGTGTTTGATGTATTTTATGTAATGGCAAAAAAAAAAAAAAAAAAAGAAAAAAGAAGAAAGAGAATTGCCACATGATTTGGCTTATTGAAAAAATCACACCATGACAAATTGGCCAGCTCATATCAACAGAAATACCTGATGTCACCATTGATTCAAACTTTTTTCAGATCATCAGCCAAAATATGTTTCATGGTCCGCGTGCATCACCATACATGTCTGTTTGAAAATGCACTAAAGATATCCTAGAGAATTAACTGTTGAGACTATCACTGGTTTATTTCACCATTAAATAAAATTCTCATTTCAAATCATAATCGCAAATCTCATTTACACACTTAAATACAAAATTAAAATTCAAACTGAAAGCGTTGCAACGCACGCAGGGTACAGCTAGTTAAAAATAAAATTAGCCTTGACGAATTTTACAATTAATGTTGAAATTTGGCGAGAATATTTACCTTAAAGAATGTAACAAACCACACACACTCTTTCGTCTGTTTTGGACAACCGACCCATAAATTCATGAAAATACTCTAATATTTAAGAGATTATTCTGGTTCCTCTTGCAATCAGCGGGATTAGATTTACACGAACAGGAGTCCCTTCAAAATTAAGGTACGGGAGCTTTTTAGATTATAACTACCTGTGGAAACAATATAATTAATAATTCGAAAAATAACTGTGGTGTTATTTTTAAAATTAAAGGTTAATAAAACTTTTGATTGACCATTCTTTATATGTGATGAGGAATTTTAATTACACGTTTCGATTCTTTAAACAATGCATTCTCATTTCACCCAAAATATAATTAATGATGAGGAGCAATTTCCATGGATGCAGGGAGGATATAATTCTGAGCTACAACTCTAGATATTTGGTTCAAACAATATAGAACTCTGTGTGCTTGCAGCTTATGGGACATGGTGGCTCAGGGGATAGAGCGCTCTCCTCCCAATGAGGCTCGATGGCTAGCCGATACAAATACCGCACCCGGTTCGCACCGACCACAGTGCTGACGAAAAATTAATCTCAATGGTAGACGAATCATGTATTAGAGTCTCCTTGCCGTCAGGCTAATCGTGGGATGCTTTCCTCCCCATGTAACGCAAATGTGGGTTAGTTCCATCAAAAAGTCCTCCACGAAGGCAAATTCCTTTGGTTTCAAAATGACAAAAGGAGGTGAACCTAAAAAATTGGTTCGACTGTTCAACGATGGTTATATATATAAAACGTGGTCAATTGTTTTACGTCGGCGGTGATGGAATAAAATACATTTGTTATTGTTTATAATTTTCTTTTTTGCATAGAAAATTATTTTTAGCTATTTTTTTATTCTTTTGGAAGCAATGTCATAGAAATATTTATTTTATTTTTATTTTGACAGTTTGCGTGTATAACTCACCCAGTTACCCATTGATTTTTGTTAAGAGAGTTCTTTTTAGTCAATTCAATGTACAATTTCAAAAATCTAATTGAGATGTTTTATAAGACATTGAAGGAAAGAAAAGTTACAGCCAGATATAAATCGAAACATTTAAAAAATTCTTAATTTAGCTCAGGAAAAAAAAAAAAAAAAAAAAAAAACAGTTATCAATTGGGTGTGAACAATCCTGAACAAGGTTGCTATTTGGCGATCGTATGACAAAAATATTTATTTCGAAATCTTTATGAGCATTTTTTAACATTAAATATTTCATAAATTATATGATATTTCTCTCATTTGAGTGAATAGTTTGTCCTTTTTGAGGCATTTTGCGGAAATATATTTAATTAGCTGGAGCAACGAAAGATATAATAGTAGATGATAAAGTGAAGTAAGCGACGGAAAATGAAATAACTCTTTGTGTTTGGCGCACATTAAGGGTTATCTCAATTTCAAACGCGGAGATGTTTCTCCTCTTACTCCCGCGCTAAAATGAACTCTTCATCAGAGGAGGTGGAGCCATGTGCCAACTCCTGGTGAACGAACGATATTCATTTCATTGAGTCAAGCAATCCGTATTAATTTTCAGTTTTTTTTTTTCAGGTATGGTTGGTAATTTTCAAAATTCAAGCAATCGCTATTTTATGTCGATCAACATATTAACAGAATCTTCCTACATAAAACTGAAATAATTATATATCTATAAACAGAATATTCTTAATTTTTGTGTAAAATATAGACTTTTAAGAAAAATAGGGTAAGGAGAAGCAGGTGGACGGAGCGTTCTAATTATATATTTTAAAAAAATTTTGTTTGACTAATTTAATCTTCGTATAATCTCTTAAAGTCAAATATTTTTAAAACTACTTTGAATCAAAAAGTTAACCAAATGTTTTTTTTCTCAAAATTTTATTCTGTTCCGCCATCTTGCAAATAAAATAAATAATTCAATTGTTACAGTTTTTGAAAGTTCAAATGTCTTGTAAATAAAAAAATGACTTGTGCATGATGAGTATTTTTGTTTGACAGATGCTAAAGGACTGTCTGACAGCAGTCGTATAAAAGTTCTGAGGGATCAGATTCAGACGAGCTTGGAGGATTACATCAATGACAGGCAATACGAATCTCGTGGTAGATTTGGTGAGATTCTCCTCCTACTGCCAGCCCTACAGAGTATAACGTGGCAGATGATAGAACAGATACAGTTCGCCAAACTGTTTGGAATGGCTAAAATAGACAACCTTCTACAAGAGATGCTACTGGGCGGTAAGTTATATTATACGTATTTTTTTCTTATTTTAATTATCTTTAACTATAAACACTCCTTTAATATAATTGATAAATGATATCAGATCGATTGATTTACTGTAAATCATTGCAATAATCTACAACATAGAAATTTGCCAGGATGGAACGAAGAAGTGCTAAGAGATTTAAAAGGACTTGAATAGTTGGCAAATTAAGAAAAATCTTTTAAAAACACTCCTCTAACGATTTATATTTTTTATAATTTTTATTTAATCAGTCGATCCAATTCTGTGTTTACGACCACCGATGTTCAACTCCGTATCCTTGTAATTTTGATCCCAATCCGGAAGACAAGAGAGCTCCTGGATCAGTACCCCCAGAGGTTTTGATTTGGCGGTGACCCCAACAGATTTAACGTACACCAATCACCATTTAATGCACGGGGATTCTTCGGTCGGCTGGGTTCTCACAAACACGAGTCCCACACCCTACCAACCAGGCTATCCCTGGCGATGTATATTGCGGTGACCCCAACAGATTTAACGTACACCAATCACCATTTAATGCACGGGGATTCTTCGGTCGGCTGGGTTCTCACAAACACGAGTCCCACACCCTACCAACCAGGCTATCCCTGGCGATGTATATTGGAACAGTTGTCTTCAACCTGGAACCTTTGGTTTCCCTGGAACAGGGATTCCATAAATAATTCGCTTAATCATAGCTCTAACAAAGTATAGCGAGAATTTATTTTTTCCTTTTCAGTTATAATTAGATTTAATTTCGAAGCACTTTCTACTCTCCCTACCAAATAATCCAATTTTGTACGGCTTTCAAAGGATAGTATCCCGAATCAAACCAAACAAATGAGTTCAACAATTATTCCAGACGAAACAATACTTTGCAATAGGAAACAATCACAAACTAGGCATTAATTTTTTTTTTTTTAACTTTTTAGTAATTTGTAGTAGTTTAAAATATTTTTTTTATTCATTGAATACTCTTATAACTATTTAAAAAAATATTAGCTCCCTTCCATTTATTACCTTAATAAGATATTTGTATTGTGATTAAATGAGTGCAATTCTAAATTTGATTAGGATAAAGTTTTAAATACCCTGTTTTTTCTGCTCTTTAATCAAGATGACAAATAAGAAAACGGTAAGTTCAAGTAGTTCCCCAAATTGTAAAACGTTGATTACCACTATAGACGATAATTCAATTAAAATTGAATATCAATTTTTAAAAACACATTGCAGTTAATTTACACTAGTTGTGATCTAGAATCTAGCTATTCGGATCGAACAGATCTCTCCTACTCTGCTAAAGTGTTTCAGTCTCATGGATATAAAAGTGGATCACTCGATCCAGAAAAGTAACATCCACTAGATGATATGTTGACGCGAAGTAAATTAAAATCAACCCCTAACATTTTTTATTTTTTCTTCAGGAGCTTCAAACGAATCAGCGGCTGCCACATCGAATGCATTAAGCGATTCGAACACTCAATCAACAGATCCCATGCCGAACGGACACACTGAAAACAACAATCACACAGACACCCCTGACACCTTCTCCTCCTCCATTGTCACTCAGGGATTCAAGACCGAACCAGAAACCTTTTAACTCTTTCCTTCAAACAATTGTGTTCTTCTGTTATCAGGATGTTTAAGAATGAATATATTCTTTAAACGATTATTAAAAAGGTGTCCAAGCGGTGGTTTAAAAAAGAAAAGAGGCCTCGTTTTCAGAAATAAATCACAAGTGATTTAAATGGACTACAAGTAAATTTTATTTCATGTTTTACTTCTTTGAAATAGATGGATGTTTTCACCTGAGCCACAATGACTCGGTAAAAGCTGGGATTCTATTCCCAGTGTTAAGGAGAATTCAAGTCTAGAAAGAGAAAGCGGTGCAATTTCGACCTCATTGCAACCATCATGAGGAACCATAATTTGTGCATTCTTAACTTACATGATCCTTCTGGCTCACAACGGACTGTTGCGATAGTGCTTAGCCAATTATCAATTCTAGATCTAGATCTAAATTGTGTCGTCTACAAAAAATACTTTTTTAAAAAGCAAAAAACATCCAGCAGATATGTTCCTCATTAACAACAACAATAAAATGTCAGCATTAATGGACATTTATCATAAATATTTTATTTTTACTCCATTATTTTTCCAGGGAAAATCAATAATGCTTTTATTTTTTTAAAAAAAAAAGATTATATTGCTTTATTTCTATAGATTTTTAAAAGATGTTTGGTTTTAGCTTAGAAAAATAATATTTTAAAAATAGTTCAACTCTGTGATGTCTATTCATTCTCAGCTCTGAATCAGTTCAAATCTAAAGCTTAAAATGTAAGCATAGATTAATAATGATTGCAAGTATATTCTTGTATTTATTTTCGTGAGAAGTAATCATGTTCAAAACACTTTATGCAAAATGTCATAAAAATTTTTTGAAATAATAATAGTTTATTGAAATTATGATTAATCCCTTCAGAACCGGCGAGAAACATTAAAGCTTCACATTCCGAGAGTACTGAAGAGTACGCATACCGATTAATACGAAATGTAACAGTATTGCAGTCACTTCTGTGCGATCTTGAACCCTAGAGTCAAAAAGACTCGTTTTGTGTGGATGGTTGACTTTATGCAAACAATAACAAATCATACTTACAAAAATCATACTTACAAGACTTTAAAAATTATTGAATAAAATCATAATAACTCAAAAAGACTATAACAGATTAATTTATTTTGACTAAAATGTATGAAAACGGACAACAATATGACATAATCTGATGACGTCACAAAATTTATCGGTTAAGGGAGGAAAAACTCGGGTGAAAAGTAGAACATGCTCTACTATCGTCCAAGGTCTTGGATGATCGTTTACACGATCCAAGCTCAAAGTAATAAAACAAGTTTCCATGAATTTAAATCCATCTTCGTCCAAGAACTTGGATCGTCTAAACAGGCCTTAAAACCGGAAGAAAATTTCCGGTGTATCCCTCCGCTTATGGTATGCTTATAAGGCGATGTGTGAACAGGCTTAATATTCAGGCTAAGTTTTATTATTGCGATTTTTTTGTCAAATTTGCGCGAAATTTCATCAATTATAGGAGTTATCTGAAATTTATAAATTCTAACAGTTCGTGAGCCGAAAACAAACTTAAGATAATTAATATCACAACATTAATAGCGAGTAAGATTTGTCACGTTTTGATTCCTTATTTTGCTATAATTATGTTAAATATCGCCGGTTGTTATTTTTTGGGTAGCATCAAACCGTGCTTGCGAGGTCTTCCAAATACATTTGTTTTTATCGTAAGTTAAATTGAAAGAAAGCTGTGAACACTACCAGTACAATACGAGTAATATTGGATGACGCACTTTTATTAAGCTTATGCATAAGAAACAAACGGAGCAAATTTTAATAAGCTAATTAGTGCTTAGCTTTATACCATCCAATCACGTTCTCGAAGGGGTTAATGCAAATTATCATTAATAAAGTCTTTTGCATAAAAGGAATTCTTTAAATCACTTTTACATTTTAAACAAATATCATGAATTAAAATGCTTCTTACTTCAAAAAAAAAAAATTTTGTTTTCGAAATTATAAACATTAAAATCATCCAATATATATTTTCTTGACATTATTTGTGAATTTTTAAATCTTAGGAAACTTTTTTTTTATTTATTTTTTTTATCTGTCTAAACATGTATTTTCTGAAACCATTTCAAGTTTCATTTGTTCTAAAGCTTATTTGTAACTAAGTTTTTTTGTTTTGAAAATTAGGTCTTTTTTTAACTCGGTGTAATTAAACATACAAATGTGTATCAATTAAACGTCATTTTTCAAAATATATACTTTTTTTTATTACTATGGTCATTTTTGTAAATGCATTCCACGCTATAAATTGTTAGTTTTTTTAATCTGTCTAAACATGCATTTTTTGGAAATCATTTCAAGTTACGTTTGATATAAACCTTATTTGTAAACAAAGTTTTTAAAAATTAAAATTATTTTCAATAATTCATAGTGCAAGGGTCTTTTTTTATTAATTGAAAATAAACATGAAAATGTGTATCAATTAAACGTCATTTTTCAAAATATATACTTTTTTTTATTACTATGGTCATTTTTGTAAATGCAATCCACGCTATAAATTGTTAGTTTTTTTAATCTGTCTAAACATGCATTTTTTGGAAATCATTTCAAGTTACGTTTGATATAAACCTTATTTGTAAACAAAGTTTTTAAATATTATTTTCAATAATTCATAGTGCAAGGGTCTTTTTTTATTAATTGAAAATAAACATGAAGATGTGTATCAATTAAACATCATTTTTCAAAGTTATACTTTTTTTAAATTTACATGGTAATGTTTGTACAACGCAATAAATTGCTAGTTTTTTACCTGTCTAAACATGCATTTTTTGAAACCATTTTAAGTTGCGTTTAATCAAAACCTTATATTTGCAACGAGTTTTTCAAAATTAAAATTATTTTTAATAATTCGTAGTGCAAGGGTCTTTTTTAATGAGGTGTGATTAAACATGAAAATATGTTAAACGTTATTTTTCTATATATATATATATATTTTTGTCATTTTTATCTATGCATTCCACACAAAAAATTCAACCAAAGGCAATTTGAGGAATGAAAAAAGGCAATTGTTTGTTGTTGTTACCCAGTTATACAAATGTTCCTAAAACCCATCCATTTAAAACACGTTTCTCGTTTTTTTTTTTTCATGTGTTAAGAATTATTTCTACGCAATAACATTAATAAAATATTGTTAAGTTGTTTTTTACACATAAATATTGCAATAGACTAATTAGCATTATGTTCGAATACTTTCACGCCTAGAGAAATAATTTTAATAGTTTTTATTATCAAGTTAGACATTATTAAAATTATAATTTAGAGTTCTTTTTATTTATTTTTTATAGACTTTTTATTTATTTTTGAGATTGATGTTTAGAGAAGAACTTATGTCTGAAAAATTCATTAATATTTCTCCCGATAATAATTGTTCCTGTTATTTAATTTGCTTTGGTGCAAATGGAAATGACCTCTTGATGGAGTTTAAAATTATTTTCCAATACTTAAAATTAAACATTTTATACCAATAAACTATATTTTCTAATGTATTCCTTAAATTCATCTAGTATGTAGAATCGGTAATAAAATTTGTGCAAGCCATAATATTTTTCTTTTTACTCGCGTATAACATTAAATAGTTATTAATTTTTATTTAACAACATACATAAAACATTGTACTACATACATAAACATTTTTTAAAGGACGTTTTTTTAAAAATATGCATTTAAATCTTTCTTCCTATATCAGAAAATGTATGTAACTTTGGTTTTAAATTCTTTTTATAAATTTAATCTATGATAATTATATGGTATTAATTAGAATTTAAAAAAAAAAAACAATCTTTATTTACAATGCTGCATAAATACTAAAAAAACACAATTGGATACCTTCAAGTGACATTTTTGCGGTGGCATTTTTTGTTTCAGAAACCCATCAGATAGCACACACATGCGTGACGTCGCTTTTTCAGGTATCCAATTAAATCTGATTTAAATTGCATGGTTAGGGCATAATCGCTTCACTTCTTTCAAAGTACCCAATTATAATCAAAACTTATATAAACTCATATTTGAACAGCTAAAATTGACTTTATTCTCGATCGTGATTCGTGTTATGAAGGGTCGGGGGAGCAGTATTTAACGAGGCTGTTTCAACAATTCACTTGCATTGATTTCTTCTTTTTTCTTTGTTGTCTTTCAACTTATTTTTGATATAATAAATTTTTTTTTTTTTTTTTTTTGAATGGCGAGAAATTTGTTTGCTATAAATGCGGTTCTGCTTTTGGGTGCACTATGCATCGAAGCATTAACTTGTTACTTGAAATTAAGATTCTTATATTACTTTTTAAAGAGCTACGAATTCAATGCATTCAAGAGAAAACACTGTCAGATCACAGTGTAATATGCTGTAAGTGCTTATTCATTTATAAATATATTACCGATAAGTACGATAAATAATTTTAACCAAAAATTACGATCGGTTAAAAATATATTGCGGATTAAATATGACAAGTTTCCAACGGAGTTCTGAGTGTGTCTCCAATAATAGAGTGATGTAAAGGTGCTTACGAAACTTTCCTATTTCTAAATTGTTGCTTTATTTTAATGTTGGCTGAGTTACGGGCAGTTCTCTGTCTGTGATACTTATCAACTTTACGAACAAGCATGTTGCTATTATTTAGCGTAGTCACAAAAGCGTTGCTCATTCTTATGCAAAAACTTGACACGAAAATAAAATTCGGAATAACTGAATGTCCCGAAAACAAACCCGGAACGTCAAATACTAAGTAAATAAATCAACAAAAAAAATGTGATCGCCTTATTACGATCACTGGCTACCCATTGGTCAAATGCTTTTTCTTTCTGGATTGACTCCGTTAAACGCCACACCAGTTGAAATCATGGGTTGCAAAAAACTGTCTCCATTGATGTTTGTCGTCGGATTGATTTTCATACCCTCTGCCTATGTACGTGTTTCAAAATACTTTTCTTTCTTCAGCATTCATATTTATATTAAAATCACCGTCAAGCCAGTCATTACGCGTTAATAATAAAAGAAAATAAAAATACTTTGAATTATTATTATGTAAGTACATTAAAAATGCCTGCTAGTGAAAAGAAAAAGGAAAACAGCAGCGGTCGCCATAGCAACGCATGCTCACTCTTTACTATTACTCTTGAATACAGTTGAAAAGTGTGTGGACGCCATCAAATCCTAACCAAGACCCATTTTGCCAATAGGTAATAAATAGTCGCGTTCTGCTATGACGTTGTTTTTCTCAATTTTATTTGTGAGAGAAGATTAAAATCTTAGCTTTGAAATATATTATTATTTGACCAGCATCAGTTAGCGGGAAAGATCGAATTTAGAGGTTGGAAAAAAGAGAGCGCTCGAAATATAAGTGCTCTATTTTGTTCGAGAATTTTCGTATTAATTGCCTTCTTCCCCCCAATCGCTGTAATAAACTCTACCAGTACTACCTGACTCTCACTTTTCCCACACTAACAGCTGCTGAGAGAACTTCCCTTTGATGTAGGCACAATTGGACCCATAACTTAACCCTTTATAAGACCTTCTCACCAACTGCATTAATTTTAAATGTCTATGGGACCTACAATTTATGCGGTTACCAATTAATAACTTAAGAAGATACAATTAAACAGTAAAGCATATAGCTTGGGTTCAAGAGGTCAAACATGGGGAGATATTCTCATCCAGTGAATTTGTAATTTATAAACACAAGTTTTTTAAATTTGGTATTTATAAACAAAAATGTTTACGGCCAATTCTTTTTAAAAATAATTCCTACCAAAATCTAATTAATTGTAGGTAAACGAATCTCAAAAATATTTTAATGGGTTATCACCAAAAAAGGAATGAATGATGGGTTATCACCAAAAAAAGAATGAATAATGGGCTATCACCACAAAAGTTGAAGGCATCGTTAAGCAAATGAAATAAAATTACTGCTATCTTTTGTGACAATAACTTTTATAGAAACTCTGCATTGCAAAGATCGTAAAAACCTCAAAAGATGGCCACAAATGAAGTTGAATGCTTTTGCTCTGTTTGTCTTTGAAAGGCATTTTAACAATGACTTTTGTAATCGTTTTTTAATATTTATTTTAAAATATTACTCCATTATTAAAGGTTACATAAACCACCCTAAATAACTTTTGATTCTAATGACAACAAAGTTAGGGGAAATCAGTCGAATAGTTCCTGAGAAATCTAATTTTAACTAAATCTTATTTTTAAAATAAAATTTTTCAGGAACTAATTGATCGATTTCAGCTCTATCGAATCGAACGAATTTTATCATGTAAGCAAAAAGTTTTCATAAAAAGCTTTCT
The DNA here is from genome assembly GCA_949128135.1 of Parasteatoda lunata. Lineage (NCBI taxonomy): Eukaryota > Metazoa > Arthropoda > Arachnida > Araneae > Theridiidae > Parasteatoda > Parasteatoda lunata. Next base: position 117,925,049 of record OX421973.1, read on the forward strand.
TAAAAAGTTTTGGAAATATCGGCGAAAAATAAAATTAACATTAAGCGGTCTAAACTTTGGACCGCACTACTGACTAAACTATTTCCCAGATTTCGGGGGTGGAAAATCTGAATTCGAAAAAATATATGTTTATTCAGAGAAAGTGCATTTTTTTAGTTTGATTTCATAACTAATTCAATAGCCTATTTGAAGTATTTCCCTCAAACCATTAAGATTGAGTCTCAGATTGTGAATCCTTTTATACCACAATGCTAAAGAAAAAGAATTTTTAATCTAATGTTTTCACGAACCTCCGCTTAATGGCAGAAGAGGTCCTTGTATAATAGTACAACATCAGAAGTTACAAAAAGGTTTTTCCCTCAAAATATAATACAATTTGGGAAACTCACTACTAGTTTGGGCAGGAGAGCTTTCGAAAGTTTAATTTTACTTTTGCGCATTTCGTTTCCGAGGACTTTTAAAGCACAAATTTGTACACACATTTATAAAAAAATTTTATCCCAAGATAAGTTCATGCAAAAAAATAAAATTTTTAATAATTACTTATAATTATTTTATTTAAAAATATTAGAATCAATGCGCATAAATTTTTAAAACGTAGAATTTTATAAAGTAAAATACAAAATTTGAACGAAATCGGTTGAATATTTCCGGAGAAATCTTATTTCCAAAAATTAAGATGTTTGAAATTTGATTTTTCAGGACATACGGTACCGATTTCGATCAAATTTTGTATTTTGCCGCATTAAATTAAACTCTATAAAATGATGAAAAAATTTCTGTACCTTGCATTTGAAAAACTAATTATTATTAATTAAAATATTAAGAATGACTTCTTTGCATGTAATTAATGTTTGGATAAATGAATTCCATAATTGTGTGTAAAAGTTTTTCAAATCGCTTAAAAAAATCCTCGAGATATGGCGAAATACACAGAAGTATAGTCTGTCTACATAAAGAACTTCCTCGCCCTACGTATGTAGCGGTGACTGCAGATACGAGGTTTCCAAGTTAGTTTACGACAGGTTTTGGCTCGGGTCGACGAGAGAAGCTCCCCTCTCAGAAATGCGCAATTCCTTGTTTCCATAGCAGCAGACGGTCTTACAGGGGAGTTCTTTCGACAGACAAACTATAAAATTAACTGTTGGCATCTCGCAAAAGAGTTTATGGGGAGGAGAACATATCTGAATTTTTAGCACAAAGTGGTTATCCCGGGAAGTTCTGAAAGTTGATTCATTAAAGTGAATGGTGTTTTCAACTCTAGGCACAGCGCTGAAGGTTCTTTACCCACCAACACTTAAAACAACACCTGTGTGACAATTTGCCAAATAAACTCGCTACTAAATGCTACCACTAACGTATGCACTATTTCCAAAAAGAACAAATAGTAACATAGAAATCATAAAGATACTCATCAGAACTGCTAAAAAGGAAGATCTTTCTAAATATAGCAACCAAGTCGAACATATCTAGAAAGAACTAAATCACATTTTCAATTCAAACGCAGAAAAATTATTTAATAACATTAACTGTTTTTAGGAACTCTTTGCACTTGAAATAAGCATTGTAGAGCCGCTTCTTTAATGTATGTATTCTAAACAAGCACAGCTGTTTCTAAAATATTATTTATTTATTTTTTTACACTAAAAACTTTATTATTTCCAAAAATAAAGCAATGTAATTACTTTTATTACGTTTATTTTATTATTAAAAAATTAAAAAATATAACATTAATCATTTTTTTCACATCAAAAATTGTATACGGTAATGCATATTTAATGGCTCTTACAAAAAATATACATAAATAAATGAATAAATTTTTATTGAAAAAAAGACATAACATATTAAGCTTATACATTAGCTGAATATCATAATCCTTTTTTGGAAATTCCAATTGTGTAAGATTCTCAAAATAAGATTGTATGAGATTATTCATATGAATGAATTATGCATGATCCTGAAGACAATAAAAAGTCATATATATTTTGAAAAATGGAGTTGTGCGTTGAAGATTAATATATATATAAAGTTAACCATAGGCTTCTAAGTATGTTTAAGAGCTACATCATTTTAAGGGGTCTCTGGCACGAAAACAATTTTATTTAAAAAAAAAATAATAAATATAAAAAAAAAATCATTACCATTTAGACTAAAGTTTTACTTGTAATAAAAGTTGTGGAGATAAATTTATTATAAAATATTGAGAGATCCCTAATAACGAAATTAGAATCTTCAGTAAATGATGTTCTAATTATGGCGATTACAGAAACCCACCATTTACTTACAGTAACCCCTCCCCCCTATTCACACTTCGGTGATTTCCACTTGCGAACGAAAACAAGAAATTGAAGAATGATTTCAGAGCAATAAAAAACACCTTTTTTTAACAATACTTCCTTTTACAAATGTCTTCCGTATTGTTGTCAATAGAAATCAATTACGTAATTGCATGGTTTTTAAAATAAATTAACAAATAATACGCGTGAATGTAACTTAACTTCATAAATATATCGTTAAAATTGTTGAAAAACACATTTAAAGTTATTTTAGAAATTACTAATAGCCTATAAAAATAATTTGTAACATTACTCTTTTCTAATCGAATGAGATCTACTAATTAATCTATATATAGATATATAAATAATATCAGGGCTACATCCCTGTTATCATTGTTGCATTCAGCAGTCGTAAACCATAATACTTTCTCAGAAGGTTTATTTAAAGGTAGGCTGGTGGTTATAACAGTTCACATCCCCACTCCACAAGGGAGAGAGTGCGGACAAATTTCCAGATGATTCCGGCAGATCTTACATGGAACACATTATTCAGCAACAGACCATGCGAAAACCATCGCTCCCGCATTAAACACTAATAGAAAATGAGTAAAAAGGCTCAGTCTTGTAACCTTACGCAACAAAGAAAATCATTTAATGCTTCCTAATATGAAAGTGAAAGAGGGAAAGATTCTAAAAATAACCCCTCCTTTGAAATATTATAATTCAATGGTATGTTTTCAGCCTTTAATTCCCAAAATAGAATATCTCCACGCTTATTCTTTAACAAAGACATTTTATGAAAACGAAAGAGTTTGAATTCTTTTATTAATACAAAAGTATTTATAATTTTTGTATTACATATATATAATAAAATAAAGAATTTGTGTGTCTTTATATTCCGGATGGTGGACAGAGATTCTCCCAATATTCGGCAAAATTTGCTCGGCCATTCGGCATACTTATGAAAATTCTCAGCTTTTATTTTATTTTATAATCAGTCGTTGAACAGCTGGACCGATTTTTGGGTTTACGACTACGATTGTTCAACTCTGCAGCCTTGTCATTTGGAACCCAATCCAGAAGACAAGGGAACTCCTGTATTGAGTATTAGGAGAAATTTGATGGAACTAACCCGCATTTGCATCACATGGAGGGGAACATCACGAAAAAATTCCGCGATTATCCTGACGGCAGGGGAACTCTACCTCATCCAACTATTCCTTAGATTACGTCAGCACTGTGGTCGGAGCAAACCGGGTGCGGAATTCGCATCGACTATCCATTGCCGGGATTCAAACCCCGTTCACCTCATTGGAAGGCTCTATCCCTTGAGCCACCTCGGCTCTTTGGATACAAAATGAAATTTAAAAAAATAAGCTAAGTAACTAAAAAGCGAAATGGGAGAAAATGTTGTTGTGAAGAGCCGTAAAAATTCGCCATGTTATTGGTTTCAATTTGACGGCAATATGGTAGTGTGCAGTTTTAATAGGTACTAAATATACTGTTAAAATTATTTTATGAGTACTATTACAGCTGCATCAATAATGTACATTTTTATGATAGATAATGAGGAAAAATGATTTTTATCCTCCCCTCCCCCCACCTGAAGAAAAGTTGTGATGAATATCATGAGTGCAAAAGCCATCTTTATTTTGATATTATTAACTATTAAATGCGTGTTTTGCTCAGTATAATAGGAAGGATTATTTTAACTTTATTATTTATGTCTGTACGCAGTTTTGTGCATAATTCAATATTGATTTATACTTTTTTTTTTTTTTTCACTCTGTACGAAGAGCGGGTATTTCGCTTGTATAAAATATTCAGGTGTCAGGCGGAAAGTTATTGAAAAAAAGTGAAAATACTTCTCCCCCAGGCAACGAAGCTAAAGGACTGCTCTCCTGACCAAACTAGATCATATTTCCCAGATTGCAGCTGTCCCCCCCTCCCACTTATTTTGGGGGTAAGAAATCGAAATCAGCCTGGGAAAAAAAAGTACATTTTTGAGAGAAAGTATTTTCTTATGTCTGACTTCTTAATTAAAGTTATCATCTGCATTTACTAATTAACATATTTAAGGTCACCGATTTGTACCATAAGATTGAGATCCGATTATTAGATCGAAAGTTATTCTAAGTGCTTCGGTTTTATTTAATTATCTTTCTCACCGTGCGGTCATAAATGTAATGGTATTTTTCGATTAGCAGGGCGGAAGGCCCATTTTTTTAGAATTTTTTTTTTTATTTATTAAAGATTTTTTCGGGTGACGTTTTGTGTTAAAATAATTAAATAAATTAGAAAAACAAGTAATATCAATATAAAAAAAAAGTTTAAGTCAATTCCTACATTAGGTCAAAAAAGAAAATTTTTATTTTAGTTACTTTTTATTAAATAATTAAAAAAATGTCTCTAAATTTTATTCTAAATCTAATCTAAAATTACTTAATTAAATTTAATGAATGAACTAATATTTGAAAAAACTGTATCCGCATCAAGTGTCATCCACTATAAGTTTAAAAATATATATATTTGAACCTGAGTGGATGAATAAAAAGTATTTTATGAACGATTGAAAATTTGAACTAGATAGAGGGAAAGTGTGAAACTAATACTAGGAATTGAAAAAGTAATAAAGAGTTGAAGTGGCCGGCGCGGTAGTTAAAACTAAGCAAACATCTATCAGAAGTTCATAATCTGTTACACACATCTTGATGAAAGACATGACCATTATTTCTTATTAGTTTACTATAAAGAAAGTGCTTAATTCTTTTGCAAAATATATTTTAGTATATTGTTGGAAGTTTTTAACTGCAATCAAATCTCTCTACTGTGAAATCCCGTTTAGAAGATGTTTATTTATGAAGAAAGTTCTATGAAATCCGAACTATGATATTAATTCCAGCGTTATTTTGCTTTTACACGACTGAAACCGGTTTGCACTGGTTTACCTTCGTGTATCAATCGGTTCAATTCGACACTACTTAATATAAATTTGACGATTGGATACATGAGACGATATATTATATAAATAGAGAATATTTATTATATCAGGTATTATTTTAGTATATTGTTGGAAGTTTTTAACTGCAATCAAATCTCTCTACTGTGAAATCCCGTTTAGAAGATGTTTATTTATGAAGAAAGTTCTATGAAATCCGAACTATGATATTAATTCCAGCGTTATTTTGCTTTTACACGACTGAAACCGGTTTGCACTGGTTTACCTTCGTGTATCAATCGGTTCAATTCGACACTACTTAATAAAAATTTGACGATTGGATACATGAGACGATATATTATATAAATAGAGAATATTTATTATATCAGGTATTATTTTAGTATATTGTTGGAAGTTTTTAACTGCAATCAAATCACTCTACTGTGAAATCCCGTTTAGAAGATGTTTATTTATGAAGAAAGTTCTATGAAATCCGAACTATGATATTAATTCCAGCGTTATTTTGCTTTTACACGACTGAAACCGGTTTGCACTGGTTTACCTTCGTGTATCAATCGGTTCAATTCGACACTACTTAATATAAATTTGACGATTGGATACATGAGATGATATATTATATAAATAGAGAATATTTATTATATCAGGTATTATTTTAGTATATTGTTGGAAGTTTTTAACTGCAATCAAATCTCTCTACTGTGAAATCCCGTTTAGAAGATGTTTATTTATGAAGAAAGTTCTATGAAATCCGAACTATGATATTAATTCCAGCGTTATTTTGCTTTTACACGACTGAAACCGGTTTGCACTGGTTTACCTTCGTGTATCAATCGGTTCAATTCGACACTACTTAATAAAAATTTGACGATTGGATACATGAGACGATATATTATATAAATAGAGAATATTTATTATATCAGGTATTATTTTAGTATATTGTTGGAAGTTTTTAACTGCAATCAAATCACTCTACTGTGAAATCCCGTTTAGAAGATGTTTATTTATGAAGAAAGTTCTATGAAATCCGAACTATGATATTAATTCCAGCGTTATTTTGCTTTTACACGACTGAAACCGGTTTGCACTGGTTTACCTTCGTGTATCAATCGGTTCAATTCGACACTACTTAATATAAATTTGACGATTGGATACATGAGATGATATATTATATAAATAGAGAATATTTATTATATCAGGTATTATTTTAGTATATTTTTATAATTAGACCCAATGGTGAGACGCACTGTAGTGTTTTAATTATGACATGTTTTGCACGAGTATGTTTAAATATAAATTAAACACACATGTAATGGGTTTTTATTCGGGAGATTGTTTATATACTTCCTATTTGTATTTATTTTTAAAGGTATTGCATTACACGAACATAAACAAGTGCAAAACGGTTTCAGTCTCATAAAAACAATAAGGCTGTATCACGTGATAATTAAGATTTTACGTAGAGTGCGTCTAATAATGCATATCGCAAGTTAATAGAGAGACTGAATAATACACTTTGAAGAAAATTATTCTGGAATGACTGTCACCAGGATTTAGCTGTTTATTTATATAAACAAAGATGTCCTCTTTACGTGTCTCAAAAAATCGACCTCATTCATGATACCCTCTGGTCCCACAAACAGCTCTATAAATGTGAGAGGACGGTCAAGGTTTCCTGTTTGACACTACTCATCAACATGAAAGTAAGTCCTCTTCCTTATTATATCATTCATTCTACCACAAAACGATTTTTATTATGATAAACTTTTTTAATCAAAAGAGAGAAAACGGCCCTGAGATCATTGTACGGGGCGCAGGATATATTTCATTATATACAGTCAAACTCCGTTATAATGAACATGGCTTATAGTGAACTCCCGGATAGAGTGCACGAAATGTTCGCTCCCGTGCCTTGCTAATCACACATAATATTTTTGCAGATAAAGTGAACCAAAAGAAGAGAGGAAATTGGATATATAAGGCAAAGAGTCATGAAAAATTAAAGTGAACACATTTTATATATTGTTTTTTAATCATTTTTGTATTTCTTTTTATGGGTCATTTATTTAAATAATGTGTCAAAAAAAGGAGCAGTTCTGAAAAATGAAAATTGTTTGCAGTATGGATAGAGTGAACTCCAAGTTATAGTGAACCGAAATTCACAGTCCCTTGAAGGTTCACTATAGCGGGGTTTGACTGTATTGATTTATGGTCCAAAATGCACATATTTTTAAAAAATTTGAGACCATGTAACTAAATAATATTTTATAATCATAAAAAAATTATAATTTTCAATGCCTAGTTTTATCGTTTCCGCTAATAAGTTTTGAGTTATGAAAATTCACATTTCGAGCTATATATCCAGATTGACAAACGATGGAATAGTTTTCGCTAAAATTAATGACGGGAAACAAAAAAAAAGAAGGAGTTTGACGCAATAATAGCTATAAAAAAAACATACATTAACCAAATGAGTAACATTTTTATACCTGAATGTTCTTTAATCGTTTCTCTAGAAATGGGAAAAATATATTGTTATCTTTAATAATTTTTGAGTTGAAAAGTCGTTCATAATTTTTTTAAACAGCAATAACTCCCCCTCTTAAAATACAGAGATAATTGAAATTATACTTCCATAGGTTAAACATTCATTTTTGTATTGTTTATGCAGTCTTGTAATCATAGAAAATTTGTATGGATTTAAAAATTACGATAAGTTTCCTAATAATAAAATATAATCTTTTGCGAAACACGCTTAAAACAATACTTAAAACTTTAAGAAATGGTTTCAAAAATAATGAAAACAATATGTTTCAATATTTATAATTTTTAAATTAGTTTTTAATGAAAGTATCTAGACATATTTTATGATTGGCTTTTAAAAAAAATTATTTTCAAATTAAATTTTTATATATTTTTTAATATGTTTACGTGTGTCAAAAATGCGAACAAAATTTTAAAGTATCTAAAATGAATGTATTCCAGCTTTTTCAATTCCTGATCTACCTTGTTTTAGCATACATTGTTAAAAACGATGAGGGAAAAATAATCATTTGAATAAGGAAAGAAAAAAAAAAAAAAAAAAAAAAAGAAAAAAAAAAAAAAAAACAGTCAAAGCAGTAAAAGATGAAAATTTGCCTTCTAATTCAGATACAAAAATAAACTTCTCAAAATATCAACAATTAAAATCATTTAAAAAAATATTTACACTAACGTAGGAGAACGATTCAAAGTTTTGGCCTCTTAATGTTAATTTTGCTTTTTGCGTTTTCAGTAATATTTTAAAAACTAATGAAGCAATTAAAAAAAAACTGCACCCACTTATAAAACTCCTTTTCCCAAAGATAATTTCATGAAAAAAATAATTTTTAATAATTATTTATTATTTTTTATTATTTAATTAAAGTGAGGATGAAAAAATGTTGAATTATAAGGTATGGATTTTTTTATACCATATTAATCTACATATTTTTCAATTGAAAAATCTGAAGTTTCAACTGTTTTTATTTTTAAGAAAAGGAGAAAAATTAAAACTAATTATTTTAAAAAACTAATAATTTGGCGACAATGAAGAAATGATTAAATGGGCGATTAATATTAAAACGTGATAAACTTTCGAGGAACTTGAATTAGTGCGCGTAACGTAAAATTTCATTCATATTTTTCGCTAATAACCGTTTGCAAACCTTTTTATTTTTATTTTTTTAAAACTATAAAATACGATGTTTCCTTTTTGGTCGTTTAAAATTCTATTTAAAATTTAGTAAAGAAATTTGAATAAAACATTTTATTGACTAATAAACATTTTATTCAACGAATGTCAAGTTTTAGAAAAGCATGCTTCTGATAGAATATGATTATACACTAGTTTTTGCTTATTTAATGTGATTATTTTTTAGTTTTTTTTTCTCAATAACTGATAAAATTTCAATAATATACATACATATGAATTGATTTGGAATAAAATATTTATCAATTTCTTGAATATATTTTTTATAAATATTAATAAAAATACGTAGTAAACATATTTAAGAATATCTCACATCATCGCAAATTTCTCAACATCTTATATATCGTCTTTATCTTAAAAGTAATTTTTTAATCATCTGTCCGGAAGTGTTTTTTTCAGAACTATTTTACCTACTATTTAATTAAATTTTAACATTTTTAAAAATCTTATTCTTTACCCTACTACCCTTATTATTTCTTCATTAATATACTAATCTATTTTTTCAGTACTTTAATTTAGGTTTTCTTTAAAGTAAAGTTCTTTTTTAAATTATAGTCAAGTTTTTTTTTAAAAGAATTATTATCTACTAGCTAAGAATAAAACCTTGTTAAGAAATTAAAAACATTCCGTTGTTTAAAATTATTTAATGCAAAACAGCTGATTATTTACTAACCATACTATTTTTTTCGAAAAAAGAATATAAATCATTGATTGTCTTTTTTTGTTTTGTTTCTTGTGACTTCAACATAGATTATCTAAAACAGTGTTGATGTTTTAGAAGTCACTACAAAGAGTATAAAGATACCGAACATAAAAAACTGTCGAATACGTAGCCAAAATTTTTAAGCGTCTTAAAATATCTCAGTATCTTAAATACCGTCCTAACATCTTAGTTTTGAAATTAAATTTTTAATTATCTGACCACGTGTGATTCATTAATTATTTCATTATATCTTTTACTCTTTCTTTATGATTCCGTGTAGATTTTTTTCCGGATAATATAATAAATTATTTTGTTTAATTTTTTATTTTAGCACGATTGCCAAGATATTGTTGTAGTATAATTTTTTATCAGGAAAAATGCCTTATTTTGTTAAGCAGGAAATACTAAAAATTGAAATTTGTGAGAAGATTCCGAAGCCGTGCCAATTTTAGAATCATCTTATTAAAAAAAAATGCAATAAAAAAATACACAATTTCCGAACTTATTTTGATTAAAAATATTAAAAAAAAAATAAAAAAACGTGGCAAGAAGGCTAACATACTTTTTATAGAAACTGTGAAAACCAATTTTTCCTATATTTCGTCAAAAGAGGATAAGAATGATATTGCTCCAAGGGACCTACTCAATAATTTCGCTATTTCCAGAATGAAATCTGTTTGATCGAAACATATTTCCTTGAAAATTAAAACGAGGAAAAAATTAACTTTTATTATTTATCTAAGCTTATTCCATTTATTTCATGATAGCGGTATCAAGGTTAAGGATATGCAGGGCTAAAGAGAATAGAAGGGCTAGTTCATTCCGCTCTTAGAGCTGAAGCTACGATTTAAATCCTCATGACGTCACGCTGCACACAGATCTCGGAGATCGCAAGCAAAGATATCGTGAAAATTTTGTATCATTCCCTCTGTGAAAATAAATTTGACTTTTTCTTGATATTAGCTTTCAAACTTTATGCAATTAACATATTATTTCCTTTCAAAAACATAGTTTTAAAAAATTTTATTGACCAAAATATGAAATTAAATATTATTTTAAACTAATAAAAATATTTTACTAGTTATCGTAAATGACGCTATAAATAATTTATTTCAAAATTTTCAGTTTTAACTTTTATTATTAAAAAAAATCTAATGCATATATCAACACTTTTTTAGCTACATATTGTTCGATAACAATAACTTGTAAAGTTCGGTTAAATTTGGAATCTTGATTTTAAAATATGATGTTAATGGCTATTTGTTTAGACTTAATCATTAGGAAACAACATTAAACGCTAATTATACTAACAAAATAATAATTTAGGTTCATAAAAATATTAGAAATTTTACAATTGTTCGTAGATATTTAAGTTTAAAAGAATATAATTATATTATAATTTAAAAAAAATTAATATTTAGAATAATTACATTAAAAACTACATTAGGAAACTAGGAGAATTTTAACTTTTAATTGTCTATACTTTTCATTTAAGTTTTTATTTTCTTTGACTTATTCATTTCTTAATTCTTTCATCTGCCTTCCATCCACACTTCCATCCATGCTGCTGACGGAACAATTAGCCTTCCCTTAGATAAGAGAGTACTTGGTAAAGTTAGAGCAATTTTAAAATCATTTTAATCGGCAATCCAAGCAAACGATTTCTCATATCATCTTCATAATCTTGTTTTAAGACATGCTTACTGCATATTCGTTCATATTTAATATTAACTGGGTCATTTCGTTTGAATGTTAAAGCCATTATTTACATAGTTGTTTATTTACTTCAGGGAACACGTGGAAATTTTTTTTTTCCTTTTGTGTTTCTATCAGAATTTTTGTAAGTTGCAATCGCATAATCTAGCATTTCATAAATAATTTAAAATTTTTGTAATTCACTTCAAAAAACTGAGAAAAATCATAATAGGAAACAATGTATTGGAATATGTCTCAAAAAGGAATGCTCCAATATTAGTTAAAGTAATTAGACCGAACGCTTCGTTCTTGAAGTAAAAGAACGCAAGCTTTGCGCCACCGTGACTTCGCAGGCGAAAATTTGAGGTTTGGCGCGGCGAGAGTTTCTTTAAAGGAGTGAACTAGCCCTTCTATTCTCATTAGCCCTGAAGGATATGCCATGAAAGCCCCGTTTACTATTATACTATAAATGCATTAAATCATGAAGCTTGAATAATTTATTTTAAGCAAATTATTTAATAATATTAAGCAAATAAGGGTGTAAAAATCATTACTCGAAGTGTACTCGATCAAAATACCCTAAAGTATACCCTAAAATATATGTAGAATAAACTTTGGAATTGATATATAAAAAATACCTTTTCAAACAACTTCGAGTAAGACGGAAACGCTAACTTGTTTTAAATAGTTGTCCTTGTAACTATTTAATTTCGATTCCTGGTGCTAGGGGACATTCCATTTTCACATTCGACTTTTGAAATTTCAATTGTAAACGGAATTTTTTTATGCCCTTAAATTAAAATGTTAAGGCTTGCAGCAAAAAAAAAAAAAAAAATGTATTGCATTGATTTTTTTTTACAAAGTAATGAATTATTATTTTTTAAATCTAAGAACCTGTGCCTATAACTTATGTAAAACTTATTTTAATATCTAGTGAAATAATTTAATATGTTGTGTAACTAAATAGATAATCTCAAGAAACTGAATCGAAAATATAAAAACTTCATTGATGTAAAAAATAATATATGATAATAAAAATAGACATGTTTTGAGATTTCAATAATGAAAGTCACAAGTTATTTAAGCTTGAAAAGCTTTGAGAATGGGCGATTATATTTGAACGCTCGAAACATGTCGACCTTTTACTTCCCTCTTCATATTTTTTGAAGCCAGTTATCATCAATTTTTATTATCAATTATACTGTTTTACATTTCTGTCTTGATCATTATTTTGATAAGGATTTTACACTCGTTAAAGTAAACATATGCATTTTCATATTTTGACAGGATTTATGTGGTCTTTAAAAACGTAAGAGCATCCATATTGTAAAAGTGATATTTAACTTTAAAATTAAAATTTTGAGACCAGATATTTTGAGTTAATGAAATTAAATATGTTATCTTTTAAGTTTTTGTGCCCCCATTTCAGTATCTTAAGGACCTTACGAGCTCTGTTTAAAAAAAGAGTATCGTTTCAGATATATATAAGAAAACAAAAATAATCATAGTAGCAGTATTTGGTGGTAAATGTAGCTTATCGTAATTGATTATGCTGAGCGACATGGTGATATATATATATATCATAGAAAACATTTTTTATCAAATTTTAAAAAAGGTGAAGATATGTCTTCATTTTCAATATTTAATTCTCACTTAATTTCTTTATTATTTTTCTTTAACTGGTGAGACTAACTAATAAAAATAAATTTTGTTTATTTGAACTGACTGTTGATTATTCATTATATTTTAAATATTTGTCTTTTTATTATTATGTAAATCAGATAAATGCAAATTAGGCGTTAAGAGTATAGACAGTTGTTTAAAGTCGATTGAGCCTATTTTTTATTTTCTAACCGTCGTTGAACAGCCGAGCAAATTTTATGGGTTTACGACTACTAATGTTGAACTCCGTAGCCTTGTCATTTTGAACCTAATCCAGAAGACAAAGAAAGTCCTGGATTTACCTTCTTGGAAGACTTTTTGATGGAGCTAACCCGCATTTGCGTTGCATGGAGAGGAAGACCACGAGAACCTCCCACGGTTAGCCTGACGGCAAGGGGACTCTAACCCATGATCCGTCTACCACTAAGGATATTTTACGTCAGCACTGTGGTCGGTGCAAGGCGGATGCGGAATTCGTATCGACTGGGATTCGAACCCGGTTCGCCTCAATTGTATGGGTGGAAAATCAAAATTTTTTACTCATTAACGCAAAAATTTTATAATAGTATTAAAAATTATAGCATTGAAAAATATGTCGCCTGTTTAATGGCGAACACAGATTTCATCTATATTTTTAAAAGAATCATTTCCAAAAACGTTGTCCCTTCAACAGTTTTAATTCTTCTGTGAAGTTAGGTAAATTTCTTTAAAAAATAGCACGAACATTTTGTTTTTTAAATGAACTCTTTTGTAGAGCATCCATGCATTACCAGTTAGAAAGTACTCGTTCAAATGTCTTTTCTCACATCATCCATTTAATTGAGTGCACGAATTCGGTATAAAACACCTGAAAAGGGTGAAACCTGATGTTTCAACGCTTTTTCAACATTAATTTCCGTGGTTTGTTGCCCACCTCTCCCCTCTGGAAGTTGGTTGACCTTTATCGCCTACTTTATCTTTTTAATTGAAACAAGTAATATAAAAGTCAATTCCTACTTAGGTCAACAAAGAAATATTTTATCTTAGTTACTTTTTATTAAATTATTACAATTAACATAAATATGTATATACTCGCATACATAAAACTAAAATGAATTAACTTTAATGAATGAACTCATATTTGTAAAAACAGTATTCACATCAAAAGCGCGTGGTATCAAACGACTCTAAAAAAAATATAAATTTGGTGATGTGGCCACACGCACATCCACGTGAAATGTTCTTTATTGAATTTATCTGTCACAGAGAATATAAAATAATTAAATATTTAAATGTGCGCAATAAACTATTTTTTTAAAACTATTTTTTATTAAACTAACTTCAAATAGAGCAATAAATTAGAATTTTTAAAATATGTGAGAAACTGAATCGCTTAGAGTGAACGCTTAACCAAACAGAAAATTCGTTTTTCTCTCATTCTTATTAAATGAATGAATTAATATTTTAATAAACTGAATTAACATCATCCATTACAAGTTTAAAAAAACTGTATTTGAACTTGAGTGGATGAATAAAAAGTATCTTATGAACGATTAAAAATTTATAAATGATATATAAATATAGGGAGAGTGTGAAACTAATAGTAAGAATTGAAGATAATCATGTTTAATAATGTCTAATTAACTTTGGTAATAGATACTAGTTGAAATTTCAACAAAATATGCTACGTACTAAAAACCAAAATCAATTGAGAAATGGTCTTTCAGGAAGAATATAAAAAGTCATTATTAACTGAGCCGTGGGTGCTTCAGTCTCCTAAATAGGTGACAAATTCCGCACCCGGCTCGCACCGACCAGAGTGCTGACGTAAAATATCCTCAGTGGTATACGGGTAATGGGATGGATAATAGTCCCCTTACCGTAAGGTTAACCATGTGAGTTTTCGTGGTTTTCCTCTCCATGTAACCCATACATTGCGTTACATGGAGAGGTTACATGGACCTCACCATGTAACGCAAACGTAGGTTCGTTCCATCAAAAAGTCCCCCACGAAGGCAAGCTTCTCTCAATACTCGTTCCAGGAATTCTTATGTCCTCTGGGCTCTGTTCAAAATTATAATGCTACGGAGCTCAACATGAGTAGTCCTAAACTCATAATTGGATCTGCTATTCAACGTTGGTTATAAAATAAAATGGTGCTTAAATAATGTTGGTGATAGGAACTCTTAGTATTATGGTAATGGATGCAAATTTAATCAATACCAAATGCACTAATGTGGTTAAATTAATATGTATTTTCAAACAACTACATTAATACAGTTTTACATAAGTGAGAAAAATCACTTAACTGTGGTTGAGCATCATATGCTGACCTCAAGCGATAACATCATTCCAAGAGATACAGTTTATCGTTATTTTGATGGGATGAACATGTTTTGCTTAATCTTATTACGCAAAGCAAAAAATAATAATAAATAAAAAAATTGGAATTATATTAACTTTCAGTTTTGTTCATGATTTCGTTTTTTTTTCAGTACTGATTTATTGATAGTTAAATTTTTTAAATTCTAATGAAATACGGGTATTCAGTTAGTAAAACATAAAATATTTATTATAAAATTTTAAAATATACATTATCATTTGATATATTTTAGAATGAATAGAAATTCAGAACACGTATTACTTTTCAATAATATCCTTACTAAAACTTATAACAATTATAAATAAACGATACGAAACTCAAAAAATTCGTCACAGTTCCACAGTAAAATGGAAAATAATATGCATGGAGTTTTTCGAGGTTTTTTTTTATTGTTCGTTTTTAGTTTTATCTATTGGGAAAACGGGTTGTTGTTTTAGAGTTTTAATGTCCAAAAACTTTCAATACCATAATCACATATAAAGATTTGTAAGAATCATATAAAATCAAGCTAACATAAGGACCCCTATAAATATAGTGTATTATTTCTGGTCATGCACCCTCAAACCTAGTGAACCCCCTGCGCAGTGTGGTTTATGGGGGTGTTATTTACGTGATTGCAAAGGGGAAACATTTGTCAGAACTTTTCAAAATAATACAATACATTTTCTTAACATATATATCTACAGATGTCTGCACATTTTCAGAATTGAAAGTGTGAAACAGATGTTTGATTACAACTGGAGCATTGATTTTCCCGATAAAAAATTACGATAAGAAAAATTAAGATATTGTACTTATTTTTATTACAAATCATTTAATAACTAAAGTTATTTATTAGATAAAATAATTATGTAAAATTACATATTTTTGCATTTTTTTTAATATTTTCTCTTTTTACGCGTTTTCCCCTGCTCTTTCGGTGTATTACTATGTTTTTATCACAATAATGTTTTTAAAAATTCATTTAAACATTGCACAACACTTAACAATCCACACAAACACATGTATTCAGGTAATAATTATTAAAATAATTCCTTATATTATATGTGTGTGCGTTTGCGTATTTGTTAGAAATATAGAGAAAATATGGAGAAAAAATATAAAGAATTTTTAAAAGAGAAGAAAAAATTATGAAAATAAATCTAAATTTAATAAAAATAAAAAATGAAAATAAAATGTAAATTTTTTTAAAAATGTTAAAAAATCCTAATTTCTCATCAATCCTTCTCCTTATTTTGATTAGAGACTTTTTATTACTAGTTTTTAATTTATTTCTAAATATTTTTAAAAAGTATTTTATTTTAAAAATTTTTTCTTCAATTTAAAAAAATATCTTTTTTTCTGTATTTTCTCTATAATTTTAACATGTTTTATGAGTTCTATGCAAAATATTATATAATTAAAGGAAATTATAAAGCATTTATAATTTTCGTTTTCTCATTATTACAGGAAATGAGAAAAATATTAGAATATTTTAGTGAAATGGTCTTGAAATGAAGCTTCTTAAACAATGTCATCATGTTATATGCAGCACAAAAAGCGATTAAATTATCTGAAATATTTCCATGTAAATACGCAATACAATTATGAAATTCGTGTTTCATATGTTGGTCTCTGTAAAAGCAGGTCGTTATTCCATATGTTCTTAAAAATGTTAGTGGCCATCATTTGTATTTGGGTTAGAATTCAAAACACTTTGGACATATTGTTTAGGCCATCTTCTAGTGCGATTTTTTAAACTTCAAATAAGAAATATGTTTTTATAAAGACCACTTTGCCTTGTCCAGGTAGACTCATTACAAAAACACGCAGTTGCGAAGTTTTAATTACATGTGATACCACTTTTGTCGAGGTGCAGCAAACGTGGGGAAAAAGTCACTAGAAAATGCAATAAATGCAAAATGAGATTACACGAAAAATGTTTAAAAGATTTTCATACAAAATGACTCTTTCATTTCAAAAAAACTATACTCTAAAATAACTATCATTTTACTTGAAGGGACTTTTTATCCAGCCATAAAATTGAAAAGTGCTTCCACATGTTGTTTTATTTAAGTTTCATCTTTATATTGGAAACCCATTAGTGTTTAGCGTCCTAAAATTCAGACTTTTATGAAGTTCAATTATATTATACATATAAATTTTAAGATTGGAAACTTTTATCAGGAAAATGCAATAAATGCAAAATGAGATTACACGAAAAATGTTTAAAAGATTTTCATACAAAATGACTCGTTCATTTCAAAATAACTATACTCTAAAATAACTATCATTTTACTTGAAGGGACTTTTTATCCAGCCATAAAATTGAAAAGTGCTTCCACATGTTGTTT
The DNA here is from genome assembly GCA_949128135.1 of Parasteatoda lunata. Classification (NCBI taxonomy): domain Eukaryota; kingdom Metazoa; phylum Arthropoda; class Arachnida; order Araneae; family Theridiidae; genus Parasteatoda; species Parasteatoda lunata. Next base: position 117,942,766 of record OX421973.1, read on the forward strand.
TATTTAAGTTTCATCTTTATATTGGAAATCCATTAGTGTTTAGCGTCCTAAAATTCAGACTTTTATGAAGTTCAATTATATTATACATATAAATTTTAAGATTGGAAACTTTTATCAGGAAAATGCAATAAATGCAAAATGAGATTACACGAAAAATGTTTAAAAGATTTTCATACAAAATGACTCGTTCATTTCAAAATAACTATACTCTAAAATAACTATCATTTTACTTGAAGGGACTTTTTATCCAGCCATAAAATTGAAAAGTGCTTCCACATGTTGTTTTATTTAAGTTTCATCTTTATATTGGAAATCCATTAGTGTTTAGCGTCCTAAAATTCAGACTTTTATGAAGTTCAATTATATTATACATATAAATTTTAAGATTGGAAACTTTTATCAGGAAAATGCAATAAATGCAAAATGAGATTACACGAAAAATGTTTAAAAGATTTTCATACAAAATGACTCGTTCATTTCAAAATAACTATACTCTAAAATAAGTATCATTTTACTTGAAGGGACTTTTTATCCAGCCATAAAATTGAAAAGTGCTTCCACATGTTGTTTTATTTAAGTTTCATCTTTATATTGGAAATCCATTAGTGTTTAGCGTCCTAAAATTCAGACTTTTATGAAGTTCAATTATATTATACATATAAATTTTAAGATTGGAAACTTTTATCAGGAAAATGCAATAAATGCAAAATGAGATTACACGAAAAATGTTTAAAAGATTTTCATACAAAATGACTCGTTCATTTCAAAATAACTATACTCTAAAATAACTATCATTTTACTTGAAGGGACTTTTTATCCAGCCATAAAATTGAAAAGTGCTTCCACATGTTGTTTTATTTAAGTTTCATCTTTATATTGGAAATCCATTAGTGTTTAGCGTCCTAAAATTCAGACTTTTATGAAGTTCAATTATATTATACATATAAATTTTAAGATTGGAAACTTTTATCAGGAAAATGCAATAAATGCAAAATGAGATTACACGAAAAATGTTTAAAAGATTTTCATACAAAATGACTCGTTCATTTCAAAATAACTATACTCTAAAATAACTATCATTTTACTTGAAGGGACTTTTTATCCAGCCATAAAATTGAAAAGTGCTTCCACATGTTGTTTTATTTAAGTTTCATCTTTATATTGGAAATCCATTAGTGTTTAGCGTCCTAAAATTCAGACTTTTATGAAGTTCAATTATATTATACATATAAATTTTAAGATTGGAAACTTTTATCAGGAAAATGCAATAAATGCAAAATGAGATTACACGAAAAATGTTTAAAAGATTTTCATACAAAATGACTCTTTCATTTCAAAATAACTATACTCTAAAATAACTATCATTTTACTTGAAGGGACTTTTTATCCAGCCATAAAATTGAAAAGTGCTTCCATATGCTGTTTTATTTAAGTTTCATCTTTATATTGGAAACCCATTAGTGTTTAGCGTCCTAAAATTCAGACTTTTATGAAGTTCAATTATATTATACATATAAATTTAAGATTGGAAACTTTTATCTGGAAAATCAACAGCAAGCCTGTTCATCAGTGCTTCCACAAAACAGGGTTGGCAAGGTTTAGGACAGAATTGATTCATCCACGGTTTAAACCCTGGTTTAAACCGTCCTGTCCAAAACTGTCCAAAACCCTTACTCAAATTATGTTACAATTTTATCTGAACAATATTTAAAAGGTAAAATAAACATAGAACTAATAACATATTGATAATTAAATCTACTAAAGAATATTTGTTTTTAAAAGTATAATGTTTTATTAATATTGTTTGACTCTTTAGTTTAAACATTAAACAAAGGAAGATTAATCAGTAATCAAGCTCAATTCGCCCTCTCATTCAATAGTACATAACTGAAGTTTGACCTTGCCTTACAAGTTAAGCTATTAGGGACTAAGTGCTTGGTTAGTCATAAACAAGTTTATTTATCTATATTACTATTCAAGAATACTTTTATTTCATTCATGTTCGATTCTTTTAGCATAGTGTTGATACATCACCAGTGTTAGTAACTGAAACTGATGTTATGCCCTTCAAAACTGTTAATGAATTTTTCAGTTATTTTGTATTTCCAATTTAAACTAATATATTTATATTTAAAAATTTTTTTTAAATAGGTGTCTTTTTTATCATCCTGTGATGCAGAAATTATAAATTATTTTAAAAAAAATATTGTGAAAAATAAAAGGTTAATTTTTAAAAGAATTTAGTATTTTTTAAAAAAAAAATTATTATTATTTTTTAATATTGGGCCATTCTCCTGTTATGCACGGGACATTTGCAGGCTTTTGAAGTATATAAAAATAGTAAAATAATGGAGTAATTAATATTTTTTTAACAATTCACTTCAAAACAGGTCTGTTTCTTAAAGATTGTATAGAAAACAAATCAAAAATTAAAGTTTAAATACTTGAAAAGGGATTTAATATAGTCGTTATGCACGGGACTCAGAAAAAATATTAATTTCTACCCTGACTTCTATTTTTCATAAACTCTGTGAATTTAGAACTTGTATACTGTCATTATATTTTTTTCTTAGCTGATAAATATTACTTCTATTAAATTATGCTACATGTTTTCCAAATACATCATTTGATAAAATTCTAAATTTAATTTATTTGTGTTATGCACGGGACATAACTAATGTTATGCACGGGACATGTCTGCAATTTATTACACACGGAGGCATACACTTGATTTAATTATGTATATTTTGACGTGGCAACACTAATTCATATTTTGAATTTAGTTTGTGATCTGGATTAGAAGCTTTATAAATCATTATAAAGGATAATTACAACTGTATCACCAACGAAAGGAAACAGAGTTTAGGAATAATACACCATCAAGAAGCCAAATTGAAAATACCAACAAGCTTTCGGAAAAGCAATGAGAAAATCATTTAAAATCTTTACCTAAACCTCCAGCAAAAAAAAAAAACCGTTTTAGTCAGTTTAAGACAATAAAGACCACATGTCCTGTTAGAACCAGTTTAGGACGTTCAAAACTAAACCCCTGTGAAGCATATTCAGTTTTTAAGGATGAATACCCAAATTCTTCCATCAGCTTTTCCACATTTTGCAAGTTAAAACCAGAAAATGTTTTTCTGCTGCATCAAACACCAGAAGATCAGTATGTGAAAACTTCTTTCTTCAGCTTAAAGCACTAAAAGTTCCATATGATTCAAAACTATTTTGGAAAGAAACACTTTGTAATGATTCGATAAACTTCATGTTGGCAAGGATTTTGTGAAGGTTGCTGCTATGGGCAAAAATTAAAATGTAATGAAGATCTTTCTCATAATTGTTTGTTGGAAAAAATGGGGAAAAGTGAAGATGCAAAATTATTTTTGCCAGGTGAAGCAGACATGCATTGGATAAGTTTTGGAATATACGCGCGACAATTTTTCATCAATAAGGTTTCATATTAATGCAAAAAGAATTCAATTCCAAGAATTCCAAAATGATAAAAGTTCACCTGAAAAAAGAATTTTGCAACTGGATTCTGCTATGAACTATAGCTGTTCATGTGAGGATCAAGTACAGAGTGTACTTTGGACTCAAAAAAGTATAACTTTATTTACAGCTGCAGTATTCTTGCACGAAAAATGCAGTACTTACCTAATATGTTCCGACATTTGTGAGAAAGAAAAAAAAATACTGTCAAAGCTTTCATTGAAAAAATTTATAAAGAAATCAAGCCAAATGATGAAGAAAACAAATTTCTTGAAAAGGTAATCTGGACAGATAAACCTTCATCAAAGTTTAAAAATAGGTTCATGACCTTGCTGCTACAAGGCCATAGAAATTCAAAAAGACTTTCTACTGGAAATATTTTGCAACTGCCCATGGCAAAGGTGTGGTGGATGGAATTGGCGGTGAGGCAAAATGCTTGGTACAAAACCCTGTTGGCTCAAAAAAATCTACAGCTCCAATTGTGCAGTCTGTGGAAGATTTTGTAAATGTAAAAAAGCTATGCATCTACTACAGTGATGCTATTTTTAGATAAAGATATAAACAGAGATAATAATGTGTGAACCAACGCAAGAGTAATACTTTACCAGGAATTTCTAAATACCAGGAATTTCTAAAATGCATGGAATTACATATTCACCTTCTGGTTTAAAATTTTATAAAAATGCTGCAGCACCAATAAAAGGAAATCTTAATACCAGGGCAATTAACACCACAAAAAGTATTGGAGGAAATTGGGTTGTTGTGAAATATGATTACTGTGTTCCCTCGCCACTTCCCGCTTCATGTTTTGCGGCTTCAGTGTTTTGCTGGTTTTTCCAAAATATTCATCTAAACATAAAAATGAAAAGATACAACCATGTCGGCAGCCATATTGCGGAAAGGAGCGTTGTTTCCTATTGATGCGCGCGAGAGAAGGATCCCTGCATGTCAAACAAAGAGATGAGTTGACTCAGATTACATATACCACAGGCTATCATAAAGGCGCATGATTCGTTTCCGGTGCGACATCTTCAGTCTATTTGTTGAGTCATCATTGTCTAATATTCAGCAAGCATTAAGGGACATGAAGAGTGAGATCATAAAATTTAGCTGGAAGAAATTGTGGCCGAACGTGTCGCACGACTATCCAGGCTTTACTCCTGAAGAAGTTCATCACTCAGCGGTGAGGCTGGCTCACATCATAAGGTATGGAGGATTTGTTGACATGACAAAAGAAGACATCAGCGCCCTTATCGATTGCCACTCGGACCCACTGGCTGATGAAGACCTCTTTGAGATGACAAAGTCTGCAAGTGAGGAAGAAAACGAAGAGGAAGGAGAAACTGAAAAACGTGGCCTCATCCAAGAGAATCTACAACAATTGTGCAACATGGCAAGAGCGATGCAACAATTTGCACAAGACAATGACGACAATATGGTTCGAGCTGTGGAGTTCAGCAATCGGAGTTATGCCGTTGTTCAGGGGAATTTTGAAGGAAAAGAAACAAAGACAACAACTGCCCATCACCATGTTTCTCTCCAAGGTAAATCCGTCAGCGCCTCCAGCAGAAGAGTCTCCGAGTGAGCCTAAAGTTTCTACGAGTCAAGTGAGAGCCTCTCCTCCGCCACTAACATAAGACTCTTCGCCTCTCTCAGAAAGCAATGTTGATTAATGTTTATTACTGTATAAGGTTTTGTAATTAACCTTATTAATTAGCACTGACACGTTTAAGAAAATATGTATACTGTTTTAATTTTTGTCTTAAATGTGTAAAGTATAAATACTGTTTACATATTTAAAACATTCGTGTACCCGCATACACGAAAATTCCTTGGGGCAAATCCTCGAGGGATCACTGTATAGTTTATATGCTAGAGAAGTTAAGCGAGTGCTGGGAAATGATATTGAAGTTTCTGCCATACCCGATTTCTGCCATGATTTACCCGATTTTTAGATAAATCTAAGTTATGCACGGGACATGAAAATAAGTGCCAATTTTTTATCTAATTATTAAACTTAGAGGAACTTCCTTTGTAATATAAGTCTGTACTAAGAGAAAGAAAGTAAAGTTGAAGCAGTTTCTGTTTTGCCCTAAAAATAAATGAGAAAAATAAAAATTATCATGTTTTTGTGTTATGCACAAGACAACCAATTTCTGCTCAAATAAATTTTTATTTTTTACATAATTTTAATTAGATTTTTAAATTTTTAATTCATTTTTAAATAAGAGTATTATATAGATGTACTTAAAAAAAAGAAGAAAATTGAAATGCTATAATATTTTTTCAGCTAAAGAAATAAATGTAAATATGTTGATTATAACATGAAAACTTAAAAAGTACAATGCTAAGTTTTACGAATTGATTCCATAATAAAAATTTAAATATAACTATTATTATATCTAATTTGTTAAGATTTAACCTATGTACTTTATTATTCAAAAAATAAAAAATATGTACAAGTAAGTTAAAAATTGAAGTTTAGAGTGTTTACAGTGGAGAATGGCCCTATTGCATTATTTATCCTTATGCAAAAACATTATTTATCAAAATTAAAAGCATATTTATATTTAAAGGATTAGGTATTCACTTTTGTTGTTCAATGAATTGTGGAGCTTCAAAAATTATAAACCTTTTCCTATTATATAATATTATTTTCCTTTAATAAATTAAAGTAAATTGTCTAAAAAATATCAAATATTCATTGATACATGTAATTATTATGTGCACAATGGTTACACCTATAGAAATTTTTACCTTTTACGAAAGTTCAAGGTTTTGGACACTTTAAGACAGTTTTATCCTGTTTAGGACAGTTTTATCCAGTTTAGGACAGTTTTATCCAGTTTAGGACAGTTTAAGACAGTAAAACCTACGTGTCCCGTCCAAAACCAGTTTAGTACGTCCAAAACCCCAACCCTGCTACAAAACCATCAGTTTATCAGTGTATCGAGTTTTTGGTACACTCTTGCATCCGTGTCCCGGAAAGTTCGAATTATTATGACTTTTCTGAAAAACATATTTACGCAAGTCGAACTTAGGAATCTACAAGTCGTAGGGAAATCTAACATACTTTACATAATTTTAAGATATTTTAACTGATTCATGCATACTTAATTCTTATTTTTATATAATTAATTTCAAAGACTATAATTCGTGTTTATTTTTAAAACAAATAATGCATCTACTATAGGTTATAAAACATTTTTTTCTTCTTCCAGGTTCTGTTATTATGTATAATTGGTTTGGCATATGCTACCGAAAGAAATGAACAGAACTACAGAGGTCCAGTCATTTACACAAATTTACCCCCTCCTATTCTCTACTTTCCTAACTTCCCTGATGAGCAACAAAAAATGGTGAGTGAGGAAAAGCGTATCGAATACGCTCCGCTTCCTTACGAAGATCTCCCTCTTCTCGTTTACCATTCAGAGGATCAACCTCCTCTTCATGTGGTGCAGAGAAACAACAGACCGCAACAGCAGGCCCCTTCTTCAGGGCTACCAGACCTACAAAACCATCAGTTTATCAGTATAGGTCTATCAACTGTACAGCATTTGCCGCCTGAATCGGTTGAAACACACGACAACTCGCCTGATGATCAACAGGTTTCGATTCAACACTTCACACAGCCTCAGTACAAGGAAGCAGCAGCACCGCCTATAGCTATTAATCCTTCACAACTATTGCACAGCTCGCCCATCAAAGCAAAACTGCATCAGTTGTTGCAGCAGCACAACGCATTGCGTCATCACGTCGAACAACTCCAACTGACGCCACTCAGTAAAGACGGGCCATCCAAAATGACCAAAGCACAACAGCAGCAGCAAATTTTCAAGCAACCGCCTGCTAATTATCAACAGCAGCAGGAAGCTCTTCCAGCAACAAAAAGGCCTGCTCCTACGAATCGACCTTTTCAAGCCTCAATGGGTGAAAGGACGCAAGCTTTTCATCATGGGCATCACAGCATAAGACCTCAAAACATTCCAGAAAGTGAAAGAAGTCCTAGAGCCGAAAAGATTAAAAGACCTGTCACTAGGCATCGAAAAGTAAATTCTGGAGAGCCAGAAAAATCCCAAAGAAATTCAAAAAATGATGCGATGAAAGATTCAGGACGTGTTAAAGAGGAAACTTTAAAGCAAACAAGAGGCCGCCCTGCCCCTCCGAATCTTAATTCAAAAGAACAGTATCAACAGATAATTATCCACGTCCCTCACAGTGTTGTTGGAAAACCCAGAATTGCTATCCTCCGAGACAATACTAACCCACATCTGAACAATAAGAATATTGGGCCATTCCGAGTACCCCCTCACGAAAATAGACCTTCCAAACCTTTTGCTGATCCTAGATTGTTCAAGCAATTTCATGTTCAGAATGAACAAAAGCCACCTTCCAGTGACAGGAGAGGGTCATCAACTCCCCATTTCTACCCACCCATCAACGATTCTTCGCCCAGAAGACGTTCATCTACTGGCCACTCAGAATACGCTGAGGCCATTCATAACCACAAGCGGCTTTTGGACAAAATTTCAGGACATGCCTTGAAAACTTTTGTAAATAATTTAGAAAAAGTTAGAGCCGATACTGGTTCCCGGAATCCTGAAGTTCGTAAGTTTAAACAGGGGGGTTCAGATGGAGGAAAATTCATTTCGCGGGCAGACATTTCATTGAAAAGGGCACGCATTTTTATTAACTTGAATTCAAAGAAGAAGCCACCTATTATAGTATACAAAGGACGTAAGCCACCTTTAGAAATCTATGGAAACAAACAAGACTTAAGGATCGGTGCCCATTAGATGTTCTTTACTGCCATTCAATTTAACTGTCGTCAATAGAACATTCTGGAAAGACGTTCCAACAAACTACAATAATTATCGATTGTTGTTTACCCATTTTCGGCCAAAGTTGCGCAAACGTACCTTTTCAAAAAAAAAAAAAAAAAAAAAAAAAAAAACATTCTGAAGATATCAAGAAAATATTAATAATTTAAATGAAGTAATAACTTTCTGTTCAGAAACTTTTTAGCTCCGTTAATTTCTTCACTGGAAACGGCTATTGACAAATTCAAATTTTTGAAAATGTATCATTATTCCCTTTGTTTTTATGATGGATTAAAGTTGCGAATACTGTAAATGAAATAAAAGAAATTTCATTTAGTGTTCAACTAAATGATTTGTCCATTAGCTAATAATACATATACGCACCATTTTATTTCTTAAATAAAATACTTTTCATGCACGAAACTTATGTGTCTTAATGAATGCACTTTTCAAAGAAAATACCACATTTAATAAAATTTCTATGCTTGGCCAAAAATGGGTTACAACAATGTGCGAAGAAACTATAGTTGACAGAGTTGTCGTTAAAACTATGGAGCAACAATCTATTGTTACTCATGTGATTAAAACAAGGAATCAACAAACTAAAGTTTTTAAAGTTGCCGTTAAAACAATTAGTTCAACAAATTACAGTTTATGGAGTTGTGGTTAAACAGTTGGTTCAGCAAATTACAGTTATTGAGTGCCATTAAAAGAATGGATCACGAAACTACAATCGTCAACTGTCATTAAAACAATGAATCAACAAACTACAGTTACCTGTTACCATTATAACAAATATGAATAAACAAGCTACAGCTTTCCGAGTTGTTATCAAAACGAGGGTTGTCCAACTTTTTTCCTAGTCACACCTTAAAGTACGTCGTTGATTTTAAACTGTTTTTATAAAAGGATGGCTTTGCTGTAATAGGGTTCTTCTGAAATTATTTTTATGCAACAATGCAATTTTTATGCAGCTATAATCAGAACCCATCACTTTCTCCATACCCTCAGCTCATTTAAAAAAAGATGTGTCCAATATTCTTTATGATAAAAAAGTTATAGGACTAACTGACTTCAAAATCTCTTAATGGTAGGTCTATTGTGAAAAGTTTTATACAGAAATTAGTTACAAATGGAGCAGTTGATGATCAGAGCTATCAAATATAGTTATAAAACGTTGTCCCATATATTGAACAAATATAAGTCTAATTTTACAGATATATTTGTTTTGAGATCTTTCTGTAGGAGGCGGATTCCAGTTTACATATATTATACATTTCAACAATCTTGGAGGGATATTAATCTAATGCACAAGGGCTAGCCAATAATTTTCCAAAATTTCGGAATTTTTTTTTAGTTTTAAACCTAAAAAAGCTATTTTTCCATTTTTCATTATTTTTAAGTACGATGCACGAACGAAAGATTTTAACCTGATTCCTGTTATAAAAAAATGTATGCCTTTTTTATTCTTATTCGAATTCCTCGCTTTAAATGTTCCGAAATTCAAATGTCCTTTTTTCTCTTCTGTACTATATTGTATGTCTGATGAATAATTATAGTCTGTCTCATAGCAATTGTTACAATTTGTCCCTAATTAATAAAATTACGAACAATTAATTTAAGTTTAAATAATTTTAATAAAATAAAATTTAATTAAGTTTAAGTTAATTAAATTAATTTTAAGGAAGATGCCCGAACGGAACATATTTACAGTTTTTTTTTTTTTTTTAATTTATGCCTTTTTTTTCTTTTTTTTATTCTGATTATAATTCTTTGTTGCAAAGCGTTCCGAAATTCAAGAATTAATTTTTTCTCAACCCACTCTTCCATACTTCATGGCATATCTGAGGATTCATTATAATCTGTCTAATTGTTACAATTTGTTCTTAAATGATTAAATCACAAACAGATTTAGAAAAAGTAAAACATTTAAACATAAATACTTTTTGAACTATTCAAGTGCTCTATGTGTAGAATTTTGTTGGCATCCTTTTTCGACAATTTTCAATCTCAATATGCTTAGGTCATTCAATCACGGTTAGTCACGTAACTTTGAAGCTGGCCTACAATGAGCTGTTGTGGGAATATTTTTTCTCAACCCACTCTTCTATACTTCATGGCATATCTGAGGATTCATTATAATCTGTCTAATTGTTACAATTTGTTCTTAAATGATTAAATCACAAACAGATTTAGGAAAAGTAAAACATTTAAACATAAATACTTTTTTAACTATTCAAGTGCTCTATGTGTAGAATTTTGTTGGCATCCTTTTTCGACAATTTTCAATCTCAATATGCTTAGGTCATTCAATCACGGTTAGTCACGTAACTTTGAAGCTGGCCTACAATGAGCTGTTGTGGGAATATTTTTTCTCAACCCACTCTTCTATACTTCATGGCATATCTGAGGATTCATTATAATCTGTCTAATTGTTACAATTTGTTCTTAAATGATTAAATCACAAACAGATTTAGGAAAAGTAAAACATTTAAACATAAATACTTTTTTAACTATTCAAGTGCTCTATGTGTAGAATTTTGTTGGCATCCTTTTTCGACAATTTTCAATCTCAATATGCTTAGGTCATTCAATCACGGTTAGTCACGTAACTTTGAAGCTGGCCTACAATGAGCTGTTGTGGGAATATTTTTTCTCAACCCACTCTTCTATACTTCATGGCATATCTGAGGATTCATTATAATCTGTCTAATTGTTACAATTTGTTCTTAAATGATTAAATCACAAACAGATTTAGGAAAAGTAAAACATTTAAACATAAATACTTTTTTAACTATTCAAGTGCTCTATGTGTAGAATTTTGTTGGCATCCTTTTTCGACAATTTTCAATCTCAATATGCTTAGGTCATTCAATCACGGTTAGTCACGTAACTTTGAAGCTGGCCTACAATGAGCTGTTGTGGGAATATTTTTTCTCAACCCACTCTTCTATACTTCATGGCATATCTGAGGATTCATTATAATCTGGCTAATTGTTAAAATTTGTTCTTAAATGATTAAATCACAAACAGATTTAGGAAAAGTAAAACATTTAAACATAAATACTTTTTTAACTATTCAAGTGCTCTATGTGTAGAATTTTGTTGGCATCCTTTTTCGACAATTTTCAATCTCAATATGCTTAGGTCATTCAATCACGGTTAGTCACGTAACTTTGAAGCTGGCCTACAATGAGCTGTTGTGGGAATATTTTTTCTCAACCCACTCTTCTATACTTCATGGCATATCTGAGGATTCATTATAATCTGGCTAATTGTTACAATTTGTTCTTAAATGATTAAATCACAAACAGATTTAGGAAAAGTAAAACATTTAAACATAAATACTTTTTTAACTATTCAAGTGCTCTATGTGTAGAATTTTGTTGGCATCCTTTTTCGACAATTTTCAATCTCAATATGCTTAGGTCATTCAATCACGGTTAGTCACGTAACTTTGAAGCTGGCCTACAATGAGCTGTTGTGGGAATATTTTTTCTCAACCCACTCTTCTATACTTCATGGCATATCTGAGGATTCATTATAATCTGTCTAATTGTTACAATTTGTTCTTAAATGATTAAATCACAAACAGATTTAGGAAAAGTAAAACATTTAAACATAAATACTTTTTTAACTATTCAAGTGCTCTATGTGTAGAATTTTGTTGGCATCCTTTTTCGACAATTTTCAATCTCAATATGCTTAGGTCATTCAATCACGGTTAGTCACGTAACTTTGAAGCTGGCCTACAATGAGCTGTTGTGGGAATATTTTTTCTCAACCCACTCTTCTATACTTCATGGCATATCTGAGGATTCATTATAATCTGTCTAATTGTTACAATTTGTTCTTAAATGATTAAATCACAAACAGATTTAGGAAAAGTAAAACATTTAAACATAAATACTTTTTTAACTATTCAAGTGCTCTATGTGTAGAATTTTGTTGGCATCCTTTTTCGACAATTTTCAATCTCAATATGCTTAGGTCATTCAATCACGGTTAGTCACGTAACTTTGAAGCTGGCCTACAATGAGCTGTTGTGGGAATATTTTTTCTCAACCCACTCTTCTATACTTCATGGCATATCTGAGGATTCATTATAATCTGGCTAATTGTTAAAATTTGTTCTTAAATGATTAAATCACAAACAGATTTAGGAAAAGTAAAACATTTAAACATAAATACTTTTTTAACTATTCAAGTGCTCTATGTGTAGAATTTTGTTGGCATCCTTTTTCGACAATTTTCAATCTCAATATGCTTAGGTCATTCAATCACGGTTAGTCACGTAACTTTGAAGCTGGCCTACAATGAGCTGTTGTGGGAATATTTTTTCTCAACCCACTCTTCTATACTTCATGGCATATCTGAGGATTCATTATAATCTGGCTAATTGTTACAATTTGTTCTTAAATGATTAAATCACAAACAGATTTAGGAAAAGTAAAACATTTAAACATAAATACTTTTTGAACTATTCAAGTGCTCTATGTGTAGAATTTTGTTGGCATCCTTTTTCGACAATTTTCAATCTCAATATGCTTAGGTCATTCAATCACGGTTAGTCACGTAACTTTGAAGCTGGCCTACAATGAGCTGTTGTGGGAATATTTTTTCTCAACCCACTCTTCTATACTTCATGGCATATCTGAGGATTCATTATAATCTGTCTAATTGTTACAATTTGTTCTTAAATGATTAAATCACAAACAGATTTAGGAAAAGTAAAACATTTAAACATAAATCTTTTTTTAACTATTCAAGTGCTCTATGTGTAGAATTTTGTTGGCATCCTTTTTCGACAATTTTCAATCTCAATATGCTTAGGTCATTCAATCACGGTTAGTCACGTAACTTTGAAGCTGGCCTACAATGAGCTGTTGTGGGAATATTTTTTCTCAACCCACTCTTCTATACTTCATGGCATATCTGAGGATTCATTATAATCTGGCTAATTGTTACAATTTGTTCTTAAATGATTAAATCACAAACAGATTTAGGAAAAGTAAAACATTTAAACATAAATACTTTTTTAACTATTCAAGTGCTCTATGTGTAGAATTTTGTTGGCATCCTTTTTCGACAATTTTCAATCTCAATATGCTTAGGTCATTCAATCACGGTTAGTCACGTAACTTTGAAGCTGGCCTACAATGAGCTGTTGTGGGAATATTTTTTCTCAACCCACTCTTCTATACTTCATGGCATATCTGAGGATTCATTATAATCTGTCTAATTGTTACAATTTGTTCTTAAATGATTAAATCACAAACAGATTTAGGAAAAGTAAAACATTTAAACATAAATACTTTTTTAACTATTCAAGTGCTCTATGTGTAGAATTTTGTTGGCATCCTTTTTCGACAATTTTCAATCTCAATATGCTTAGGTCATTCAATCACGGTTAGTCACGTAACTTTGAAGCTGGCCTACAATGAGCTGTTGTGGGAATATTTTTTCTCAACCCACTCTTCTATACTTCATGGCATATCTGAGGATTCATTATAATCTGTCTAATTGTTACAATTTGTTCTTAAATGATTAAATCACAAACAGATTTAGGAAAAGTAAAACATTTAAACATAAATACTTTTTTAACTATTCAAGTGCTCTATGTGTAGAATTTTGTTGGCATCCTTTTTCGACAATTTTCAATCTCAATATGCTTAGGTCATTCAATCACGGTTAGTCACGTAACTTTGAAGCTGGCCTACAATGAGCTGTTGTGGGAATATTTTTTCTCAACCCACTCTTCTATACTTCATGGCATATCTGAGGATTCATTATAATCTGGCTAATTGTTAAAATTTGTTCTTAAATGATTAAATCACAAACAGATTTAGGAAAAGTAAAACATTTAAACATAAATACTTTTTTAACTATTCAAGTGCTCTATGTGTAGAATTTTGTTGGCATCCTTTTTCGACAATTTTCAATCTCAATATGCTTAGGTCATTCAATCACGGTTAGTCACGTAACTTTGAAGCTGGCCTACAATGAGCTGTTGTGGGAATATTTTTTCTCAACCCACTCTTCTATACTTCATGGCATATCTGAGGATTCATTATAATCTGGCTAATTGTTACAATTTGTTCTTAAATGATTAAATCACAAACAGATTTAGGAAAAGTAAAACATTTAAACATAAATACTTTTTTAACTATTCAAGTGCTCTATGTGTAGAATTTTGTTGGCATCCTTTTTCGACAATTTTCAATCTCAATATGCTTAGGTCATTCAATCACGGTTAGTCACGTAACTTTGAAGCTGGCCTACAATGAGCTGTTGTGGGAATATTTTTTCTCAACCCACTCTTCTATACTTCATGGCATATCTGAGGATTCATTATAATCTGTCTAATTGTTACAATTTGTTCTTAAATGATTAAATCACAAACAGATTTAGGAAAAGTAAAACATTTAAACATAAATACTTTTTTAACTATTCAAGTGCTCTATGTGTAGAATTTTGTTGGCATCCTTTTTCGACAATTTTCAATCTCAATATGCTTAGGTCATTCAATCACGGTTAGTCACGTAACTTTGAAGCTGGCCTACAATGAGCTGTTGTGGGAATATTTTTTCTCAACCCACTCTTCTATACTTCATGGCATATCTGAGGATTCATTATAATCTGTCTAATTGTTACAATTTGTTCTTAAATGATTAAATCACAAACAGATTTAGGAAAAGTAAAACATTTAAACATAAATACTTTTTTAACTATTCAAGTGCTCTATGTGTAGAATTTTGTTGGCATCCTTTTTCGACAATTTTCAATCTCAATATGCTTAGGTCATTCAATCACGGTTAGTCACGTAACTTTGAAGCTGGCCTACAATGAGCTGTTGTGGGAATATTTTTTCTCAACCCACTCTTCTATACTTCATGGCATATCTGAGGATTCATTATAATCTGGCTAATTGTTAAAATTTGTTCTTAAATGATTAAATCACAAACAGATTTAGGAAAAGTAAAACATTTAAACATAAATACTTTTTTAACTATTCAAGTGCTCTATGTGTAGAATTTTGTTGGCATCCTTTTTCGACAATTTTCAATCTCAATATGCTTAGGTCATTCAATCACGGTTAGTCACGTAACTTTGAAGCTGGCCTACAATGAGCTGTTGTGGGAATATTTTTTCTCAACCCACTCTTCTATACTTCATGGCATATCTGAGGATTCATTATAATCTGGCTAATTGTTACAATTTGTTCTTAAATGATTAAATCACAAACAGATTTAGGAAAAGTAAAACATTTAAACATAAATACTTTTTGAACTATTCAAGTGCTCTATGTGTAGAATTTTGTTGGCATCCTTTTTCGACAATTTTCAATCTCAATATGCTTAGGTCATTCAATCACGGTTAGTCACGTAACTTTGAAGCTGGCCTACAATGAGCTGTTGTGGGAATATTTTTTCTCAACCCACTCTTCTATACTTCATGGCATATCTGAGGATTCATTATAATCTGTCTAATTGTTACAATTTGTTCTTAAATGATTAAATCACAAACAGATTTAGGAAAAGTAAAACATTTAAACATAAATCTTTTTTTAACTATTCAAGTGCTCTATGTGTAGAATTTTGTTGGCATCCTTTTTCGACAATTTTCAATCTCAATATGCTTAGGTCATTCAATCACGGTTAGTCACGTAACTTTGAAGCTGGCCTACAATGAGCTGTTGTGGGAATATTTTTTCTCAACCCACTCTTCTATACTTCATGGCATATCTGAGGATTCATTATAATCTGGCTAATTGTTACAATTTGTTCTTAAATGATTAAATCACAAACAGATTTAGGAAAAGTAAAACATTTAAACATAAATACTTTTTTAACTATTCAAGTGCTCTATGTGTAGAATTTTGTTGGCATCCTTTTTCGACAATTTTCAATCTCAATATGCTTAGGTCATTCAATCACGGTTAGTCACGTAACTTTGAAGCTGGCCTACAATGAGCTGTTGTTGGAATATTTTTTCTCAACCCACTCTTCTATACTTCATGGCATATCTGAGGATTCATTATAATCTGGCTAATTGTTACAATTTGTTCTTAAATGATTAAATCACAAACAGATTTAGGAAAAGTAAAACATTTAAACATAAATACTTTTTTAACTATTCAAGTGCTCTATGTGTAGAATTTTGATGGCATCCTTTTTCGACAATTTTCAATCTCAATATGCTTAGGTCATTCAATCACGGTTAGTCACGTAACTTTGAAGCTGGCCTACAATGAGCTGTTGTGGGAATATTTTTTCTCAACCCACTCTTCTATACTTCATGGCATATCTGAGGATTCATTATAATCTGTCTAATTGTTACAATTTGTTCTTAAATGATTAAATCACAAACAGATTTAGGAAAAGTAAAACATTTAAACATAAATACTTTTTTAACTATTCAAGTGCTCTATGTGTAGAATTTTGTTGGCATCCTTTTTCGACAATTTTCAATCTCAATATGCTTAGGTCATTCAATCACGGTTAGTCACGTAACTTTGAAGCTGGCCTACAATGAGCTGTTGTGGGAATATTTTTTCTCAACCCACTCTTCTATACTTCATGGCATATCTGAGGATTCATTATAATCTGTCTAATTGTTACAATTTGTTCTTAAATGATTAAATCACAAACAGATTTAGGAAAAGTAAAACATTTAAACATAAATACTTTTTGAACTATTCAAGTGCTCTATGTGTAGAATTTTGTTGGCATCCTTTTTCGACAATTTTCAATCTCAATATGCTTAGGTCATTCAATCACGGTTAGTCACGTAACTTTGAAGCTGGCCTACAATGAGCTGTTGTGGGAATATTTTTTCTCAACCCACTCTTCTATACTTCATGGCATATCTGAGGATTCATTATAATCTGTCTAATTGTTACAATTTGTTCTTAAATGATTAAATCACAAACAGATTTAGGAAAAGTAAAACATTTAAACATAAATCTTTTTTTAACTATTCAAGTGCTCTATGTGTAGAATTTTGTTGGCATCCTTTTTCGACAATTTTCAATCTCAATATGCTTAGGTCATTCAATCACGGTTAGTCACGTAACTTTGAAGCTGGCCTACAATGAGCTGTTGTGGGAATATTTTTTCTCAACCCACTCTTCTATACTTCATGGCATATCTGAGGATTCATTATAATCTGGCTAATTGTTACAATTTGTTCTTAAATGATTAAATCACAAACAGATTTAGGAAAAGTAAAACATTTAAACATAAATACTTTTTTAACTATTCAAGTGCTCTATGTGTAGAATTTTGTTGGCATCCTTTTTCGACAATTTTCAATCTCAATATGCTTAGGTCATTCAATCACGGTTAGTCACGTAACTTTGAAGCTGGCCTACAATGAGCTGTTGTGGGAATATTTTTTCTCAACCCACTCTTCTATACTTCATGGCATATCTGAGGATTCATTATAATCTGGCTAATTGTTACAATTTGTTCTTAAATGATTAAATCACAAACAGATTTAGGAAAAGTAAAACATTTAAACATAAATACTTTTTTAACTATTCAAGTGCTCTATGTGTAGAATTTTGTTGGCATCCTTTTTCGACAATTTTCAATCTCAATATGCTTATTTCATTCAATCACGGTTAGTCACGTAACTTTGAAGCTGGCCTACAATGAGCTGTTGTGGGAATATTTTTTCTCAACCCACTCTTCTATACTTCATGGCATATCTGAGGATTTATTATAATCTGTCTAATTGTTACAATTTGTTCTTAAATGATTAAATCACAAACAGATTTAGGAAAAGTAAAACATTTAAACATAAATACTTTTTTAACTATTCAAGTGCTCTATGTGTAGAATTTTGTTGGCATCCTTTTTCGACAATTTTCAATCTCAATATGCTTAGGTCATTCAATCACGGTTAGTCACATAACTTTGAAGCTGGCCTACAATGAGCTGTTGTGGGAATATTTTTTCTCAACCCACTCTTCTATACTTCATGGCATATCTGAGGATTCATTATAATCTGGCTAATTGTTACAATTTGTTCTTAAATGATTAAATCACAAACAGATTTAGGAAAAGTAAAACATTTAAACATAAATACTTTTTTAACTATTCAAGTGCTCTATGTGTAGAATTTTGTTGGCATCCTTTTTCGACAATTTTCAATCTCAATATGCTTAGGTCATTCAATCACGGTTAGTCACGTAACTTTGAAGCTGGCCTACAATGAGCTGTTGTGGGAATATTTTTTCTCAACCCACTCTTCTATACTTCATGGCATATCTGAGGATTCATTATAATCTGTCTAATTGTTACAATTTGTTCTTAAATGATTAAATCACAAACAGATTTAGGAAAAGTAAAACATTTAAACATAAATACTTTTTGAACTATTCAAGTGCTCTATGTGTAGAATTTTGTTGGCATCCTTTTTCGACAATTTTCAATCTCAATATGCTTAGGTCATTCAATCACGGTTAGTCACGTAACTTTGAAGCTGGCCTACAATGAGCTGTTGTGGGAATATTTTTTCTCAACCCACTCTTCTATACTTCATGGCATATCTGAGGATTCATTATAATCTGTCTAATTGTTACAATTTGTTCTTAAATGATTAAATCACAAACAGATTTAGGAAAAGTAAAACATTTAAACATAAATACTTTTTGAACTATTCAAGTGCTCTATGTGTAGAATTTTGTTGGCATCCTTTTTCGACAATTTTCAATCTCAATATGCTTAGGTCATTCAATCACGGTTAGTCACGTAACTTTGAAGCTGGCCTACAATGAGCTGTTGTGGGAATATTTTTTCTCAACCCACTCTTCTATACTTCATGGCATATCTGAGGATTCATTATAATCTGTCTAATTGTTACAATTTGTTCTTAAATGATTAAATCACAAACAGATTTAGGAAAAGTAAAACATTTAAACATAAATCTTTTTTTAACTATTCAAGTGCTCTATGTGTAGAATTTTGTTGGCATCCTTTTTCGACAATTTTCAATCTCAATATGCTTAGGTCATTCAATCACGGTTAGTCACGTAACTTTGAAGCTGGCCTACAATGAGCTGTTGTGGGAATATTTTTTCTCAACCCACTCTTCTATACTTCATGGCATATCTGAGGATTCATTATAATCTGGCTAATTGTTACAATTTGTTCTTAAATGATTAAATCACAAACAGATTTAGGAAAAGTAAAACATTTAAACATAAATACTTTTTTAACTATTCAAGTGCTCTATGTGTAGAATTTTGTTGGCATCCTTTTTCGACAATTTTCAATCTCAATATGCTTAGGTCATTCAATCACGGTTAGTCACGTAACTTTGAAGCTGGCCTACAATGAGCTGTTGTGGGAATATTTTTTCTCAACCCACTCTTCTATACTTCATGGCATATCTGAGGATTCATTATAATCTGGCTAATTGTTACAATTTGTTCTTAAATGATTAAATCACAAACAGATTTAGGAAAAGTAAAACATTTAAACATAAATACTTTTTTAACTATTCAAGTGCTCTATGTGTAGAATTTTGTTGGCATCCTTTTTCGACAATTTTCAATCTCAATATGCTTATTTCATTCAATCACGGTTAGTCACGTAACTTTGAAGCTGGCCTACAATGAGCTGTTGTGGGAATATTTTTTCTCAACCCACTCTTCTATACTTCATGGCATATCTGAGGATTTATTATAATCTGTCTAATTGTTACAATTTGTTCTTAAATGATTAAATCACAAACAGATTTAGGAAAAGTAAAACATTTAAACATAAATACTTTTTTAACTATTCAAGTGCTCTATGTGTAGAATTTTGTTGGCATCCTTTTTCGACAATTTTCAATCTCAATATGCTTAGGTCATTCAATCACGGTTAGTCACATAACTTTGAAGCTGGCCTACAATGAGCTGTTGTGGGAATATTTTTTCTCAACCCACTCTTCTATACTTCATGGCATATCTGAGGATTCATTATAATCTGGCTAATTGTTACAATTTGTTCTTAAATGATTAAATCACAAACAGATTTAGGAAAAGTAAAACATTTAAACATAAATACTTTTTTAACTATTCAAGTGCTCTATGTGTAGAATTTTGTTGGCATCCTTTTTCGACAATTTTCAATCTCAATATGCTTAGGTCATTCAATCACGGTTAGTCACGTAACTTTGAAGCTGGCCTACAATGAGCTGTTGTGGGAATATTTTTTCTCAACCCACTCTTCTATACTTCATGGCATATCTGAGGATTCATTATAATCTGTCTAATTGTTACAATTTGTTCTTAAATGATTAAATCACAAACAGATTTAGGAAAAGTAAAACATTTAAACATAAATACTTTTTGAACTATTCAAGTGCTCTATGTGTAGAATTTTGTTGGCATCCTTTTTCGACAATTTTCAATCTCAATATGCTTAGGTCATTCAATCACGGTTAGTCACGTAACTTTGAAGCTGGCCTACAATGAGCTGTTGTGGGAATATTTTTTCTCAACCCACTCTTCTATACTTCATGGCATATCTGAGGATTCATTATAATCTGTCTAATTGTTACAATTTGTTCTTAAATGATTAAATCACAAACAGATTTAGGAAAAGTAAAACATTTAAACATAAATACTTTTTTAACTATTCAAGTGCTCTATGTGTAGAATTTTGTTGGCATCCTTTTTCGACAATTTTCAATCTCAATATGCTTAGGTCATTCAATCACGGTTAGTCACGTAACTTTGAAGCTGGCCTACAATGAGCTGTTGTGGGAATATTTTTTCTCAACCCACTCTTCTATACTTCATGGCATATCTGAGGATTCATTATAATCTGGCTAATTGTTACAATTTGTTCTTAAATGATTAAATCACAAACAGATTTAGGAAAAGTAAAACATTTAAACATAAATACTTTTTTAACTATTCAAGTGCTCTATGTGTAGAATTTTGTTGGCATCCTTTTTCGACAATTTTCAATCTCAATATGCTTATTTCATTCAATCACGGTTAGTCACGTAACTTTGAAGCTGGCCTACAATGAGCTGTTGTGGGAATATTTTTTCTCAACCCACTCTTCTATACTTCATGGCATATCTGAGGATTTATTATAATCTGTCTAATTGTTACAATTTGTTCTTAAATGATTAAATCACAAACAGATTTAGGAAAAGTAAAACATTTAAACATAAATACTTTTTTAACTATTCAAGTGCTCTATGTGTAGAATTTTGTTGGCATCCTTTTTCGACAATTTTCAATCTCAATATGCTTAGGTCATTCAATCACGGTTAGTCACGTAACTTTGAAGCTGGCCTACAATGAGCTGTTGTGGGAATATTTTTTCTCAACCCACTCTTCTATACTTCATGGCATATCTGAGGATTCATTATAATCTGTCTAATTGTTACAATTTGTTCTTAAATGATTAAATCACAAACAGATTTAGGAAAAGTAAAACATTTAAACATAAATCTTTTTTTAACTATTCAAGTGCTCTATGTGTAGAATTTTGTTGGCATCCTTTTTCGACAATTTTCAATCTCAATATGCTTAGGTCATTCAATCACGGTTAGTCACGTAACTTTGAAGCTGGCCTACAATGAGCTGTTGTGGGAATATTTTTTCTCAACCCACTCTTCTATACTTCATGGCATATCTGAGGATTCATTATAATCTGGCTAATTGTTACAATTTGTTCTTAAATGATTAAATCACAAACAGATTTAGGAAAAGTAAAACATTTAAACATAAATACTTTTTTAACTATTCAAGTGCTCTATGTGTAGAATTTTGTTGGCATCCTTTTTCGACAATTTTCAATCTCAATATGCTTAGGTCATTCAATCACGGTTAGTCACGTAACTTTGAAGCTGGCCTACAATGAGCTGTTGTGGGAATATTTTTTCTCAACCCACTCTTCTATACTTCATGGCATATCTGAGGATTCATTATAATCTGTCTAATTGTTACAATTTGTTCTTAAATGATTAAATCACAAACAGATTTAGGAAAAGTAAAACATTTAAACATAAATCTTTTTTTAACTATTCAAGTGCTCTATGTGTAGAATTTTGTTGGCATCCTTTTTCGACAATTTTCAATCTCAATATGCTTAGGTCATTCAATCACGGTTAGTCACGTAACTTTGAAGCTGGCCTACAATGAGCTGTTGTGGGAATATTTTTTCTCAACCCACTCTTCTATACTTCATGGCATATCTGAGGATTCATTATAATCTGGCTAATTGTTACAATTTGTTCTTAAATGATTAAATCACAAACAGATTTAGGAAAAGTAAAACATTTAAACATAAATACTTTTTTAACTATTCAAGTGCTCTATGTGTAGAATTTTGTTGGCATCCTTTTTCGACAATTTTCAATCTCAATATGCTTAGGTCATTCAATCACGGTTAGTCACGTAACTTTGAAGCTGGCCTACAATGAGCTGTTGTGGGAATATTTTTTCTCAACCCACTCTTCTATACTTCATGGCATATCTGAGGATTCATTATAATCTGGCTAATTGTTACAATTTGTTCTTAAATGATTAAATCACAAACAGATTTAGGAAAAGTAAAACATTTAAACATAAATACTTTTTTAACTATTCAAGTGCTCTATGTGTAGAATTTTGTTGGCATCCTTTTTCGACAATTTTCAATCTCAATATGCTTATTTCATTCAATCACGGTTAGTCACGTAACTTTGAAGCTGGCCTACAATGAGCTGTTGTGGGAATATTTTTTCTCAACCCACTCTTCTATACTTCATGGCATATCTGAGGATTTATTATAATCTGTCTAATTGTTACAATTTGTTCTTAAATGATTAAATCACAAACAGATTTAGGAAAAGTAAAACATTTAAACATAAATACTTTTTTAACTATTCAAGTGCTCTATGTGTAGAATTTTGTTGGCATCCTTTTTCGACAATTTTCAATCTCAATATGCTTAGGTCATTCAATCACGGTTAGTCACATAACTTTGAAGCTGGCCTACAATGAGCTGTTGTGGGAATATTTTTTCTCAACCCACTCTTCTATACTTCATGGCATATCTGAGGATTCATTATAATCTGGCTAATTGTTACAATTTGTTCTTAAATGATTAAATCACAAACAGATTTAGGAAAAGTAAAACATTTAAACATAAATACTTTTTTAACTATTCAAGTGCTCTATGTGTAGAATTTTGTTGGCATCCTTTTTCGACAATTTTCAATCTCAATATGCTTAGGTCATTCAATCACGGTTAGTCACGTAACTTTGAAGCTGGCCTACAATGAGCTGTTGTGGGAATATTTTTTCTCAACCCACTCTTCTATACTTCATGGCATATCTGAGGATTCATTATAATCTGTCTAATTGTTACAATTTGTTCTTAAATGATTAAATCACAAACAGATTTAGGAAAAGTAAAACATTTAAACATAAATACTTTTTGAACTATTCAAGTGCTCTATGTGTAGAATTTTGTTGGCATCCTTTTTCGACAATTTTCAATCTCAATATGCTTAGGTCATTCAATCACGGTTAGTCACGTAACTTTGAAGCTGGCCTACAATGAGCTGTTGTGGGAATATTTTTTCTCAACCCACTCTTCTATACTTCATGGCATATCTGAGGATTCATTATAATCTGTCTAATTGTTACAATTTGTTCTTAAATGATTAAATCACAAACAGATTTAGGAAAAGTAAAACATTTAAACATAAATACTTTTTGAACTATTCAAGTGCTCTATGTGTAGAATTTTGTTGGCATCCTTTTTCGACAATTTTCAATCTCAATATGCTTAGGTCATTCAATCACGGTTAGTCACGTAACTTTGAAGCTGGCCTACAATGAGCTGTTGTGGGAATATTTTTTCTCAACCCACTCTTCTATACTTCATGGCATATCTGAGGATTCATTATAATCTGGCTAATTGTTACAATTTGTTCTTAAATGATTAAATCACAAACAGATTTAGGAAAAGTAAAACATTTAAACATAAATACTTTTTTAACTATTCAAGTGCTCTATGTGTAGAATTTTGTTGGCATCCTTTTTCGACAATTTTCAATCTCAATATGCTTATTTCATTCAATCACGGTTAGTCACGTAACTTTGAAGCTGGCCTACAATGAGCTGTTGTGGGAATATTTTTTCTCAACCCACTCTTCTATACTTCATGGCATATCTGAGGATTTATTATAATCTGTCTAATTGTTACAATTTGTTCTTAAATGATTAAATCACAAACAGATTTAGGAAAAGTAAAACATTTAAACATAAATACTTTTTTAACTATTCAAGTGCTCTATGTGTAGAATTTTGTTGGCATCCTTTTTCGACAATTTTCAATCTCAATATGCTTAGGTCATTCAATCACGGTTAGTCACATAACTTTGAAGCTGGCCTACAATGAGCTGTTGTGGGAATATTTTTTCTCAACCCACTCTTCTATACTTCATGGCATATCTGAGGATTCATTATAATCTGGCTAATTGTTACAATTTGTTCTTAAATGATTAAATCACAAACAGATTTAGGAAAAGTAAAACATTTAAACATAAATACTTTTTTAACTATTCAAGTGCTCTATGTGTAGAATTTTGTTGGCATCCTTTTTCGACAATTTTCAATCTCAATATGCTTAGGTCATTCAATCACGGTTAGTCACGTAACTTTGAAGCTGGCCTACAATGAGCTGTTGTGGGAATATTTTTTCTCAACCCACTCTTCTATACTTCATGGCATATCTGAGGATTCATTATAATCTGTCTAATTGTTACAATTTGTTCTTAAATGATTAAATCACAAACAGATTTAGGAAAAGTAAAACATTTAAACATAAATACTTTTTGAACTATTCAAGTGCTCTATGTGTAGAATTTTGTTGGCATCCTTTTTCGACAATTTTCAATCTCAATATGCTTAGGTCATTCAATCACGGTTAGTCACGTAACTTTGAAGCTGGCCTACAATGAGCTGTTGTGGGAATATTTTTTCTCAACCCACTCTTCTATACTTCATGGCATATCTGAGGATTCATTATAATCTGTCTAATTGTTACAATTTGTTCTTAAATGATTAAATCACAAACAGATTTAGGAAAAGTAAAACATTTAAACATAAATACTTTTTTAACTATTCAAGTGCTCTATGTGTAGAATTTTGTTGGCATCCTTTTTCGACAATTTTCAATCTCAATATGCTTAGGTCATTCAATCACGGTTAGTCACGTAACTTTGAAGCTGGCCTACAATGAGCTGTTGTGGGAATATTTTTTCTCAACCCACTCTTCTATACTTCATGGCATATCTGAGGATTCATTATAATCTGGCTAATTGTTACAATTTGTTCTTAAATGATTAAATCACAAACAGATTTAGGAAAAGTAAAACATTTAAACATAAATACTTTTTTAACTATTCAAGTGCTCTATGTGTAGAATTTTGTTGGCATCCTTTTTCGACAATTTTCAATCTCAATATGCTTATTTCATTCAATCACGGTTAGTCACGTAACTTTGAAGCTGGCCTACAATGAGCTGTTGTGGGAATATTTTTTCTCAACCCACTCTTCTATACTTCATGGCATATCTGAGGATTTATTATAATCTGTCTAATTGTTACAATTTGTTCTTAAATGATTAAATCACAAACAGATTTAGGAAAAGTAAAACATTTAAACATAAATACTTTTTTAACTATTCAAGTGCTCTATGTGTAGAATTTTGTTGGCATCCTTTTTCGACAATTTTCAATCTCAATATGCTTAGGTCATTCAATCACGGTTAGTCACGTAACTTTGAAGCTGGCCTACAATGAGCTGTTGTGGGAATATTTTTTCTCAACCCACTCTTCTATACTTCATGGCATATCTGAGGATTCATTATAATCTGTCTAATTGTTACAATTTGTTCTTAAATGATTAAATCACAAACAGATTTAGGAAAAGTAAAACATTTAAACATAAATCTTTTTTTAACTATTCAAGTGCTCTATGTGTAGAATTTTGTTGGCATCCTTTTTCGACAATTTTCAATCTCAATATGCTTAGGTCATTCAATCACGGTTAGTCACGTAACTTTGAAGCTGGCCTACAATGAGCTGTTGTGGGAATATTTTTTCTCAACCCACTCTTCTATACTTCATGGCATATCTGAGGATTCATTATAATCTGGCTAATTGTTACAATTTGTTCTTAAATGATTAAATCACAAACAGATTTAGGAAAAGTAAAACATTTAAACATAAATACTTTTTTAACTATTCAAGTGCTCTATGTGTAGAATTTTGTTGGCATCCTTTTTCGACAATTTTCAATCTCAATATGCTTAGGTCATTCAATCACGGTTAGTCACGTAACTTTGA
The DNA here is from genome assembly GCA_949128135.1 of Parasteatoda lunata. Classification (NCBI taxonomy): domain Eukaryota; kingdom Metazoa; phylum Arthropoda; class Arachnida; order Araneae; family Theridiidae; genus Parasteatoda; species Parasteatoda lunata. Next base: position 117,969,429 of record OX421973.1, read on the forward strand.
AGCTGGCCTACAATGAGCTGTTGTGGGAATATTTTTTCTCAACCCACTCTTCTATACTTCATGGCATATCTGAGGATTCATTATAATCTGTCTAATTGTTACAATTTGTTCTTAAATGATTAAATCACAAACAGATTTAGGAAAAGTAAAACATTTAAACATAAATCTTTTTTTAACTATTCAAGTGCTCTATGTGTAGAATTTTGTTGGCATCCTTTTTCGACAATTTTCAATCTCAATATGCTTAGGTCATTCAATCACGGTTAGTCACGTAACTTTGAAGCTGGCCTACAATGAGCTGTTGTGGGAATATTTTTTCTCAACCCACTCTTCTATACTTCATGGCATATCTGAGGATTCATTATAATCTGGCTAATTGTTACAATTTGTTCTTAAATGATTAAATCACAAACAGATTTAGGAAAAGTAAAACATTTAAACATAAATACTTTTTTAACTATTCAAGTGCTCTATGTGTAGAATTTTGTTGGCATCCTTTTTCGACAATTTTCAATCTCAATATGCTTAGGTCATTCAATCACGGTTAGTCACGTAACTTTGAAGCTGGCCTACAATGAGCTGTTGTGGGAATATTTTTTCTCAACCCACTCTTCTATACTTCATGGCATATCTGAGGATTCATTATAATCTGGCTAATTGTTACAATTTGTTCTTAAATGATTAAATCACAAACAGATTTAGGAAAAGTAAAACATTTAAAGATAAATACTTTTTTAACTATTCAAGTGCTCTATGTGTAGAATTTTGTTGGCATCCTTTTTCGACAATTTTCAATCTCAATATGCTTATTTCATTCAATCACGGTTAGTCACGTAACTTTGAAGCTGGCCTACAATGAGCTGTTGTGGGAATATTTTTTCTCAACCCACTCTTCTATACTTCATGGCATATCTGAGGATTTATTATAATCTGTCTAATTGTTACAATTTGTTCTTAAATGATTAAATCACAAACAGATTTAGGAAAAGTAAAACATTTAAACATAAATACTTTTTTAACTATTCAAGTGCTCTATGTGTAGAATTTTGTTGGCATCCTTTTTCGACAATTTTCAATCTCAATATGCTTAGGTCATTCAATCACGGTTAGTCACATAACTTTGAAGCTGGCCTACAATGAGCTGTTGTGGGAATATTTTTTCTCAACCCACTCTTCTATACTTCATGGCATATCTGAGGATTCATTATAATCTGGCTAATTGTTACAATTTGTTCTTAAATGATTAAATCACAAACAGATTTAGGAAAAGTAAAACATTTAAACATAAATACTTTTTTAACTATTCAAGTGCTCTATGTGTAGAATTTTGTTGGCATCCTTTTTCGACAATTTTCAATCTCAATATGCTTAGGTCATTCAATCACGGTTAGTCACGTAACTTTGAAGCTGGCCTACAATGAGCTGTTGTGGGAATATTTTTTCTCAACCCACTCTTCTATACTTCATGGCATATCTGAGGATTCATTATAATCTGTCTAATTGTTACAATTTGTTCTTAAATGATTAAATCACAAACAGATTTAGGAAAAGTAAAACATTTAAACATAAATACTTTTTGAACTATTCAAGTGCTCTATGTGTAGAATTTTGTTGGCATCCTTTTTCGACAATTTTCAATCTCAATATGCTTAGGTCATTCAATCACGGTTAGTCACGTAACTTTGAAGCTGGCCTACAATGAGCTGTTGTGGGAATATTTTTTCTCAACCCACTCTTCTATACTTCATGGCATATCTGAGGATTCATTATAATCTGTCTAATTGTTACAATTTGTTCTTAAATGATTAAATCACAAACAGATTTAGGAAAAGTAAAACATTTAAACATAAATACTTTTTGAACTATTCAAGTGCTCTATGTGTAGAATTTTGTTGGCATCCTTTTTCGACAATTTTCAATCTCAATATGCTTAGGTCATTCAATCACGGTTAGTCACGTAACTTTGAAGCTGGCCTACAATGAGCTGTTGTGGGAATATTTTTTCTCAACCCACTCTTCTATACTTCATGGCATATCTGAGGATTCATTATAATCTGTCTAATTGTTACAATTTGTTCTTAAATGATTAAATCACAAACAGATTTAGGAAAAGTAAAACATTTAAACATAAATCTTTTTTTAACTATTCAAGTGCTCTATGTGTAGAATTTTGTTGGCATCCTTTTTCGACAATTTTCAATCTCAATATGCTTAGGTCATTCAATCACGGTTAGTCACGTAACTTTGAAGCTGGCCTACAATGAGCTGTTGTGGGAATATTTTTTCTCAACCCACTCTTCTATACTTCATGGCATATCTGAGGATTCATTATAATCTGGCTAATTGTTACAATTTGTTCTTAAATGATTAAATCACAAACAGATTTAGGAAAAGTAAAACATTTAAACATAAATACTTTTTTAACTATTCAAGTGCTCTATGTGTAGAATTTTGTTGGCATCCTTTTTCGACAATTTTCAATCTCAATATGCTTAGGTCATTCAATCACGGTTAGTCACGTAACTTTGAAGCTGGCCTACAATGAGCTGTTGTGGGAATATTTTTTCTCAACCCACTCTTCTATACTTCATGGCATATCTGAGGATTCATTATAATCTGGCTAATTGTTACAATTTGTTCTTAAATGATTAAATCACAAACAGATTTAGGAAAAGTAAAACATTTAAACATAAATACTTTTTTAACTATTCAAGTGCTCTATGTGTAGAATTTTGTTGGCATCCTTTTTCGACAATTTTCAATCTCAATATGCTTATTTCATTCAATCACGGTTAGTCACGTAACTTTGAAGCTGGCCTACAATGAGCTGTTGTGGGAATATTTTTTCTCAACCCACTCTTCTATACTTCATGGCATATCTGAGGATTTATTATAATCTGTCTAATTGTTACAATTTGTTCTTAAATGATTAAATCACAAACAGATTTAGGAAAAGTAAAACATTTAAACATAAATACTTTTTTAACTATTCAAGTGCTCTATGTGTAGAATTTTGTTGGCATCCTTTTTCGACAATTTTCAATCTCAATATGCTTAGGTCATTCAATCACGGTTAGTCACGTAACTTTGAAGCTGGCCTACAATGAGCTGTTGTGGGAATATTTTTTCTCAACCCACTCTTCTATACTTCATGGCATATCTGAGGATTCATTATAATCTGGCTAATTGTTACAATTTGTTCTTAAATGATTAAATCACAAACAGATTTAGGAAAAGTAAAACATTTAAACATAAATACTTTTTTAACTATTCAAGTGCTCTATGTGTAGAATTTTGTTGGCATCCTTTTTCGACAATTTTCAATCTCAATATGCTTAGGTCATTCAATCACGGTTAGTCACGTAACTTTGAAGCTGGCCTACAATGAGCTGTTGTGGGAATATTTTTTCTCAACCCACTCTTCTATACTTCATGGCATATCTGAGGATTCATTATAATCTGTCTAATTGTTACAATTTGTTCTTAAATGATTAAATCACAAACAGATTTAGGAAAAGTAAAACATTTAAACATAAATACTTTTTTAACTATTCAAGTGCTCTATGTGTAGAATTTTGTTGGCATCCTTTTTCGACAATTTTCAATCTCAATATGCTTATTTCATTCAATCACGGTTAGTCACGTAACTTTGAAGCTGGCCTACAATGAGCTGTTGTGGGAATATTTTTTCTCAACCCACTCTTCTATACTTCATGGCATATCTGAGGATTCATTATAATCTGTCTAATTGTTACAATTTGTTCTTAAATGATTAAATCACAAACAGATTTAGGAAAAGTAAAACATTTAAACATAAATACTTTTTTAACTATTCAAGTGCTCTATGTGTAGAATTTTGTTGGCATCCTTTTTCGACAATTTTCAATCTCAATATGCTTAGGTCATTCAATCACGGTTAGTCACATAACTTTGAAGCTGGCCTACAATGAGCTGTTGTGGGAATATTTTTTCTCAACCCACTCTTCTATACTTCATGGCATATCTGAGGATTCATTATAATCTGGCTAATTGTTACAATTTGTTCTTAAATGATTAAATCACAAACAGATTTAGGAAAAGTAAAACATTTAAACATAAATACTTTTTTAACTATTCAAGTGCTCTATGTGTAGAATTTTGTTGGCATCCTTTTTCGACAATTTTCAATCTCAATATGCTTAGGTCATTCAATCACGGTTAGTCACGTAACTTTGAAGCTGGCCTACAATGAGCTGTTGTGGGAATATTTTTTCTCAACCCACTCTTCTATACTTCATGGCATATCTGAGGATTCATTATAATCTGTCTAATTGTTACAATTTGTTCTTAAATGATTAAATCACAAACAGATTTAGGAAAAGTAAAACATTTAAACATAAATACTTTTTGAACTATTCAAGTGCTCTATGTGTAGAATTTTGTTGGCATCCTTTTTCGACAATTTTCAATCTCAATATGCTTAGGTCATTCAATCACGGTTAGTCACGTAACTTTGAAGCTGGCCTACAATGAGCTGTTGTGGGAATATTTTTTCTCAACCCACTCTTCTATACTTCATGGCATATCTGAGGATTCATTATAATCTGTCTAATTGTTACAATTTGTTCTTAAATGATTAAATCACAAACAGATTTAGGAAAAGTAAAACATTTAAACATAAATACTTTTTTAACTATTCAAGTGCTCTATGTGTAGAATTTTGTTGGCATCCTTTTTCGACAATTTTCAATCTCAATATGCTTAGGTCATTCAATCACGGTTAGTCACGTAACTTTGAAGCTGGCCTACAATGAGCTGTTGTGGGAATATTTTTTCTCAACCCACTCTTCTATACTTCATGGCATATCTAAGGATTCATTATAATCTGTCTAATTGTTACAATTTGTTCTTAAATGATTAAATCACAAACAGATTTAGGAAAAGTAAAACATTTAAACATAAATACTTTTTTAACTATTCAAGTGCTCTATGTGTAGAATTTTGTTGGCATCCTTTTTCGACAATTTTCAATCTCAATATGCTTAGGTCATTCAATCACGGTTAGTCACGTAACTTTGAAGCTGGCCTACAATGAGCTGTTGTGGGAATATTTTTTCTCAACCCACTCTTCTATACTTCATGGCATATCTGAGGATTCATTATAATCTGTCTAATTGTTACAATTTGTTCTTAAATGATTAAATCACAAACAGATTTAGGAAAAGTAAAACATTTAAACATAAATACTTTTTGAACTATTCAAGTGCTCTATGTGTAGAATTTTGTTGGCATCCTTTTTCGACAATTTTCAATCTCAATATGCTTAGGTCATTCAATCACGGTTAGTCACGTAACTTTGAAGCTGGCCTACAATGAGCTGTTGTGGGAATATTTTTTCTCAACCCACTCTTCTATACTTCATGGCATATCTGAGGATTCATTATAATCTGGCTAATTGTTACAATTTGTTCTTAAATGATTAAATCACAAACAGATTTAGGAAAAGTAAAACATTTAAACATAAATACTTTTTTAACTATTCAAGTGCTCTATGTGTAGAATTTTGTTGGCATCCTTTTTCGACAATTTTCAATCTCAATATGCTTATTTCATTCAATCACGGTTAGTCACGTAACTTTGAAGCTGGCCTACAATGAGCTGTTGTGGGAATATTTTTTCTCAACCCACTCTTCTATACTTCATGGCATATCTGAGGATTTATTATAATCTGTCTAATTGTTACAATTTGTTCTTAAATGATTAAATCACAAACAGATTTAGGAAAAGTAAAACATTTAAACATAAATACTTTTTTAACTATTCAAGTGCTCTATGTGTAGAATTTTGTTGGCATCCTTTTTCGACAATTTTCAATCTCAATATGCTTAGGTCATTCAATCACGGTTAGTCACATAACTTTGAAGCTGGCCTACAATGAGCTGTTGTGGGAATATTTTTTCTCAACCCACTCTTCTATACTTCATGGCATATCTGAGGATTCATTATAATCTGGCTAATTGTTACAATTTGTTCTTAAATGATTAAATCACAAACAGATTTAGGAAAAGTAAAACATTTAAACATAAATACTTTTTTAACTATTCAAGTGCTCTATGTGTAGAATTTTGTTGGCATCCTTTTTCGACAATTTTCAATCTCAATATGCTTAGGTCATTCAATCACGGTTAGTCACGTAACTTTGAAGCTGGCCTACAATGAGCTGTTGTGGGAATATTTTTTCTCAACCCACTCTTCTATACTTCATGGCATATCTGAGGATTCATTATAATCTGTCTAATTGTTACAATTTGTTCTTAAATGATTAAATCACAAACAGATTTAGGAAAAGTAAAACATTTAAACATAAATACTTTTTGAACTATTCAAGTGCTCTATGTGTAGAATTTTGTTGGCATCCTTTTTCGACAATTTTCAATCTCAATATGCTTAGGTCATTCAATCACGGTTAGTCACGTAACTTTGAAGCTGGCCTACAATGAGCTGTTGTGGGAATATTTTTTCTCAACCCACTCTTCTATACTTCATGGCATATCTGAGGATTCATTATAATCTGTCTAATTGTTACAATTTGTTCTTAAATGATTAAATCACAAACAGATTTAGGAAAAGTAAAACATTTAAACATAAATACTTTTTTAACTATTCAAGTGCTCTATGTGTAGAATTTTGTTGGCATCCTTTTTCGACAATTTTCAATCTCAATATGCTTAGGTCATTCAATCACGGTTAGTCACGTAACTTTGAAGCTGGCCTACAATGAGCTGTTGTGGGAATATTTTTTCTCAACCCACTCTTCTATACTTCATGGCATATCTGAGGATTCATTATAATCTGTCTAATTGTTACAATTTGTTCTTAAATGATTAAATCACAAACAGATTTAGGAAAAGTAAAACATTTAAACATAAATACTTTTTTAACTATTCAAGTGCTCTATGTGTAGAATTTTGTTGGCATCCTTTTTCGACAATTTTCAATCTCAATATGCTTAGGTCATTCAATCACGGTTAGTCACGTAACTTTGAAGCTGGCCTACAATGAGCTGTTGTGGGAATATTTTTTCTCAACCCACTCTTCTATACTTCATGGCATATCTGAGGATTCATTATAATCTGTCTAATTGTTACAATTTGTTCTTAAATGATTAAATCACAAACAGATTTAGGAAAAGTAAAACATTTAAACATAAATACTTTTTTAACTATTCAAGTGCTCTATGTGTAGAATTTTGTTGGCATCCTTTTTCGACAATTTTCAATCTCAATATGCTTAGGTCATTCAATCACGGTTAGTCACGTAACTTTGAAGCTGGCCTACAATGAGCTGTTGTGGGAATATTTTTTCTCAACCCACTCTTCTATACTTCATGGCATATCTGAGGATTCATTATAATCTGTCTAATTGTTACAATTTGTTCTTAAATGATTAAATCACAAACAGATTTAGGAAAAGTAAAACATTTAAACATAAATCTTTTTTTAACTATTCAAGTGCTCTATGTGTAGAATTTTGTTGGCATCCTTTTTCGACAATTTTCAATCTCAATATGCTTAGGTCATTCAATCACGGTTAGTCACGTAACTTTGAAGCTGGCCTACAATGAGCTGTTGTGGGAATATTTTTTCTCAACCCACTCTTCTATACTTCATGGCATATCTGAGGATTCATTATAATCTGGCTAATTGTTACAATTTGTTCTTAAATGATTAAATCACAAACAAATTTAGGAAAAGTAAAACATTTAAACATAAATACTTTTTTAACTATTCAAGTGCTCTATGTGTAGAATTTTGTTGGCATCCTTTTTCGACAATTTTCAATCTCAATATGCTTAGGTCATTCAATCACGGTTAGTCACGTAAATTTGAAGCTGGCCTACAATGAGCTGTTGTGGGAATATTTTTTCTCAACCCACTCTTCTATACTTCATGGCATATCTGAGGATTCATTATAATCTGGCTAATTGTTACAATTTGTTCTTAAATGATTAAATCACAAACAGATTTAGGAAAAGTAAAACATTTAAACATAAATACTTTTTTAACTATTCAAGTGCTCTATGTGTAGAATTTTGTTGGCATCCTTTTTCGACAATTTTCAATCTCAATATGCTTAGGTCATTCAATCACGGTTAGTCACGTAACTTTGAAGCTGGCCTACAATGAGCTGTTGTGGGAATATTTTTTCTCAACCCACTCTTCTATACTTCATGGCATATCTGAGGATTTATTATAATCTGTCTAATTGTTACAATTTGTTCTTAAATGATTAAATCACAAACAGATTTAGGAAAAGTAAAACATTTAAACATAAATACTTTTTTAACTATTCAAGTGCTCTATGTGTAGAATTTTGTTGGCATCCTTTTTCGACAATTTTCAATCTCAATATGCTTAGGTCATTCAATCACGGTTAGTCACATAACTTTGAAGCTGGCCTACAATGAGCTGTTGTGGGAATATTTTTTCTCAACCCACTCTTCTATACTTCATGGCATATCTGAGGATTCATTATAATCTGGCTAATTGTTACAATTTGTTCTTAAATGATTAAATCACAAACAGATTTAGGAAAAGTAAAACATTTAAACATAAATACTTTTTTAACTATTCAAGTGCTCTATGTGTAGAATTTTGTTGGCATCCTTTTTCGACAATTTTCAATCTCAATATGCTTAGGTCATTCAATCACGGTTAGTCACGTAACTTTGAAGCTGGCCTACAATGAGCTGTTGTGGGAATATTTTTTCTCAACCCACTCTTCTATACTTCATGGCATATCTGAGGATTCATTATAATCTGGCTAATTGTTACAATTTGTTCTTAAATGATTAAATCACAAACAGATTTAGGAAAAGTAAAACTTTTAAACATAAATACCTTTTTAACTATTCAAGTGCTCTATGTGTAGAATTTTGTTGGCATCCTTTTTCGACAATTTTCAATCTCAATATGCTTAGGTCATTCAATCACGGTTAGTCACGTAACTTTGAAGCTGGCCTAAAATGAGCTGTTGTGGGAATATTTTTTCTCAACCCACTCTTCTATACTTCATGGCATATCTGAGGATTCATTATAATCTGTCTAATTGTTACAATTTGTTCTTAAATGATTAAATCACAAACAGATTTAGGAAAAGTAAAACATTTAAACATAAATACTTTTTTAACTATTCAAGTGCTCTATGTGTAGAATTTTGTTGGCATCCTTTTTCGACAATTTTCAATCTCAATATGCTTAGGTCATTCAATCACGGTTAGTCACGCAACTTTGAAGCTGGCCTACAATGAGCTGTTGTGGGAATATTTTTTATTATATTTCATTTGGATGGAACTATTTTCTTTCTTACGGTTTGCATACATTCTTTTGGTGGCCACTTTAATGGCGAGACATAAAATCGAAAGCCATCGTTGTCATATGATGTTTATCAATCTCCTATCATTTAAAAAAAAAAAAAAAAAAGAATTATTTCATGACTTGATGCGTCCGAAGCAATTCTAAAAATGTGTGTCTCTCCCATTTCAGAGCGTGCGTCGGTGTGTGAAAAACAGATTTTCGTATTGCATTTTCTTTCAATTATATTAACAATGCTTTAAAAACGAATCTTTTTTTAATTCCCTTTTATGTAAATACAACCAATGTGGTTATATTTAAAAGATTCCTGAAATTACGTGTTTATTTAGCTTAGAATAACGTTTGTGAAATGAGTTTTTATAAATTCAAAGTCAACGATAACTCAACTGAAATATGTTACATACTTTAGTGCCAATTTATAGGCGATATTGTTTCATTGTGATTAATATTGCAAACTGAAATTATTTTTAAAATTTTTTTAATTGTCTCGGTATACGCATTTCAGTTTTGTACAAGTTTGTGTGTTGAAATACATACTAATACATTATTTTCTTTTAAATTTTTTTATTGCACCTGGAACATTTAGTAAAAAATTCAGTTGGTAAAAAAATAATTTGAAGAGAACTTCAAAAGCTGTTTTACGGGTAAAAGTGGTAATTAACCGAACAATCAAGTGTTATCAGCTTTTTAAAAATTTAAGTATTAACTCAAGTTTTTTTAAAAAAAAAAATTGAAACAATAAAATGACTGAGAAAAAAAGATGACTATTTGAATTATTATTACTCCTCACTACTTTCTTCTCGAAATATTATTTTCACTTCTGTCAAACAAAAATTGAAATGTACAGTGAGCGAAATATAAAACAGACCACCCACAGATCCTGAATAACTTTTGATCTAATGATCAGATCCTCACGTTTCTAGAACTCAATCATAATAGTTCTCAAATATGCTAATTAATGAGTGCTGACACTATTTTAAGTTACGTAATCAGACAATAAAACGTACTTTCTCTCAATACCTTTCTTTTCTACGGATTTGAATTTATGACTCCTACACTATAGACAGTATCCGCAATCTGGAAAATATAGTGCCCATACTTTGGGCAGGGAAGGGGTCCAAAGTTTGGACCCCTTAATGTTCATTTTAATTTTTTCGAATTTTTTTTACGAAAATTCTGTGCCAAATGTTAATAAAAAAATTTCTGACAATATTTTATCTGCAGTGTAAGCAGTTCATGAAAGGTTGTTAAATATAATATACATTTGATTGTGTCTGAATTTTTAATAAACATCTTTGCTTTGCGCAAGATGAGATCTTTGTAGCATCATACATTCACCATTTCACTGAAATTTGTAATAAAATTTAAAAAACCTGAGAAATGTGCTGCAGTTTTAAATGACACAAAAAGCCTCATTTTATAGCGGAAATTTCCGAATAAGTAGAAAATTATGAAGCCGATATTTCCCCCCTTTTTTTGAAAGATATTTGTGCATCAAAAGTAGTTTGTTAAGCATCAATCAACAAAACGAAAATCAAACCTTTTTATCTAAGCTCTTCATTCTTTAAAACAAAAAAGTTTGTAGGACGGAATTAATGAATTTAATTAGGTAATACAGTCGGACTTCTATTGAACAAAGTCGCTAAATCCCGATAAAAAGTTTGTTCTATGGAAAATTTGTTAAATAGAAAATTACCATTTAGCAATAGATACACCTTATAGAATAGCAATGGATACACCTTTATCTTGTAAATTATTATCTACTAACGAATTGCTTTCACATTTTATCACATGAAGTTTTGGTCATTTCCGTCACAATTTATTGCTGTCCTATTTTTCTCACTGTTCCAAAATATCCGATTCAGTTAATGTGGTTGCAGCTCAATAAAGTGGCATCACCTGATAATTAAGATTTTACATTAGAGTGCTGTCTAATCATTTGGGACTGTAAAACTCAATTCATTTAACCCGTTTAAAAAGTGATTAAATTTATGAAATAAAAGGAAATGTCACGTAATTGCATCACAATTTGACTTGAGAAACAAATATTTTAATCATTAGTACAAGTATGGTACAACCTTGCCCAATTACTTCCGTGGTAACGCTTTGTATAAGGAAAAGAAACTGTCTTTATTAAAGGCAGAGGTTAGAATTAACTTGCTATCAATATTCAAAGCGTTCTTTTATAAGGACGATTCATTCAATTCAGTAAATCAATTGAGGTGAAAATCATTGTCACTTGATTAAAAAGCCAGACCTTTATGGAACGAAGTCGCCAAATCCCGATAATAAGTTCGTTATATGGAAAATCAATTCAATAGATCCGTTAAATTGATAAAATCCGTTAATTTTATCTTAGTTTTTTGTTTGGAATGCAAACAAAAAGAGAAAGGGATTTTACGGTTTTCTGTAAAAGCTAAGTGACTTCGAAAATCAATTCAAGGTCATTTTCCCCATAAAATGCGTTAGCAAGTTTGTAATGTTCTGAAATATTTTGGGAAATAGAGAAAGTGGATCTCAAAGAAAAGTTCATTAAATAGAAAATTAACTTCGTTATTTGGAAGTTATTTTACGAAGAAATTTCCAGAATGTTCTTGTTTCGTCGAAAACATTCGCAAAACGGAAGTCCGACTGTATATATATATATATATATATATATATATATATAATAAAGTTCAAAACGTAGAGAAAAGTCGAAAAAATTACAGAACAATGAAAAAGGGGAAAAAAGATAAATAATAATAAAAATAAAAATAATAAGAAACCGGAAAGAAAAAAAATCCGAAAAAAAAGAAGAAAAATCTGGAAAGTAAAAGATATAATCTTTTCATCAGCTCACAGGATTATATCCGCAAAAAGGAGTGCTTTCTAATATTGTATCAATATAACCAAAGCCAAATATATCAATACAATAGTGTGAGGAGCACTCAAAAATAATGTTTTAAAAAAAAATTTTTACAAATAAAATAGAACACATTAAGTAAAAATATCGCGTAAAAATGGAAAATAAAATATAAAGAAAAAATAGAATAAACGAAATCTGCTGTAAAGCGAGTAGCGAATTCAAATAAGTTTACATGAACGAGAAATTTTTCAAGAATGATTTAAAATATTTTCGTAACAAGATTCCCAGACAGCAAAATATGAAACCAAAAGCGCAAATAGAAGTAAAACAGAAAATTGAGGGGCTTTGTATTAAAGAGCGTTCTTACTGCAGTACTGAAGTGCGTTTGATTCGTAAGTTACCAAGGATGGGTCCGAAAATGGATATGCGCAAGGTAATATTATACTGGATAATTTAAAGAAGTTGACAGTTAATAAATTTAGAAAATTAACATTTATTTAAGGAAAAAAAATAGAAAAGAGAAAGAAGCATGAATTGCCTGTTTTGCACATAATTTGAGTCACGAATTTGCCCGAAATGGATTTAGACATGGTAAAAATTGTATAAATGAACAAAGAAATTCTTTAGTAAATTTATTTACCATGATATACAATTAACTCAATGATTTTATATAGAATTTAATTACTTTAGTTGGATATCCATTGTTTTTTTATATTTTTTTTTATCAAATTTTGAAAGAGTTAATCCATTTGTTTTCTGGATAAATAAAAATTATTACACATTCTTTTAATTCTATTCATTTCATTAAAAATGGTACTTAAATAGGTATTCTTAGAAACATTAGAATTCCAAGTAATTAGTATAAATCATTTAATCATTATTAAAATCATTTCTTTTATCATATAAATCAATAAAGCAGATATTTTCCTCTTTTATAATACCCATAAATACGAAAAGAACAAGAAAAAAAAACACGAAGAAAATTAAGAAAAACAATAAGTTTTACTTTACAGTTTACGTAAGTTTTATATTACAGCTTATGCGCACAGTAAATAAAACTTATCATTTTTCGTATTCAATGGTCAATTTGGGAGACAGTATTCAACAAAGCAATTAATATGTTGTTCAAATGCTATATATAGAATTGTTTATCAGCAGTTTTATTCAATTGTATCAGAATTTCTTCATAAATTAGGAAGCCAAACACATTATTGAGTAATAAAATGTTTTTCTTCTTCTGTCGTATTTTGTGAATGAAGATAATCAGAGCGCATCTAATCGTTCACTTTCAGTTGTTAAGAAGAAAAAGAAAGTTAATTCATAGTCAGGTGTGGGTTGTTGAACTGCCCTTTTCTTTGACTTCCCACAAACTTAAGATAGGAAATAACTTTTTTGGTCAAAAGTGATTTCATTTTTGAAATGAATCAAATATTTGAAATAACGAGAGAATCTCGATAAAACGGTCTAAAACCGTTTCTCACTGAACTCATATTGGCCAGCAAATCATGTGAAATAATGGTTTTTTTTAAGAAAGAAAATTCATATTTTTAAAAAAAAAATCTTATCGTGTCGAACCTCGATATCTGGAATATAGTAAAATATACACTTATACTCTGGAATATACACTTATACTCTGGAATGTACACTTATACTCTGGAATGTACACTTATACTCTGGAATGTACATTTATACTCTGGAATGTACACTTATTTTCTGGAATGTACACTTATATTCTGGAATGTACACTTATATTCTGGAATGTACACTTATATTCTGGAATGTACACTTATTTTGTATTGGGTCCAAATTGTTTTTATTTTATTACGCTAAGAAATTGTTAACTTTTTTATAGTAAAATGTAACAAAATTTTTAATCCATATGATAAAAGTACATTTATATGACTCTTAATTAATAATGATACTATAAGAGGAGTGTTTAAAATGAATAATGCGAGAGATTCCAAAAATACACTTACACAGAAATTCCAACTTTTAAACGCAAAAAAAAAAAATAATAATAATAAATAAATAAATAAATAATTCCTAAATGATTTCGAAAGTGGCGAAAATTAAATCAATGTAAAACGGTAAAACGTACTTGTATATAAGAAATTCGTTGCAGGGTGATAAGTTTTTCATTGTATGGAGAATATTTGGAATTTTTATTAATTTATAAAGTATATAAACTACTATCGCAATTATTATTTCCAACAATATCACAGCAATATGCTAAAACAATATTTTTCAGATATTTCCGATATCCATTGTTTACAGGGGGTTACAGATGGTTCCGGGTTCCGAATTATTTTTCCTTCTGCTATTATTGTGATTATTGTTCCAATGGAGAGGCTAAAAACTAAAAGCGGCGTCACTTTAAAGTAATTTTATGATATTACCTTATTATGTAAAATTTTACGGTTAAATATCTTTAAAACGGTATCTCATAGTTGGGGACTAAGCCCACTACTCCCTGCCCAAATGACTGTAGTTTCTTGTCATAAATTATGGAAGTTGAAATTATTCACTTGAAATATCTGTTCTAAAAAGAATTCTGTTTGTTGCATTTGTTTACGCTCCTGTATCAGTTGGTTAACATTGTAATGCAATACGTTAAAAATAAATACAAATAGGAAGTATATAAAAAATTTCCCGAATAAAAACCCATGACATGTATGTTTAAATATAAAAGTATTGCCTATAAACTCGTGCAAATCATCTCATAATTTGATCTAATTATTATAACATAACCTGATATAATAATTATTCTATATTTATCTAATATATCGTCGAATGAATCCAATCGTCAAATTTATATTATATATCGTCTCATTTTACCTATTGATACACGAACATAAACAAGTGTAAACCGCGTAAAAACAATAAAGCTGTATAGAGTATCAACTGATAATTAAGATTTTACATAGAATCTTAGAGTGCGTCTCATAATTCGGCCAGGGACTGTAGATATTCTAGCTCAGGGGTTTGAACAAAATCTCCCTGCCACACAGTCAAAATATGAATATTAAGTTCTCGCGATAATTCACTTCATTTGTTAATCCCATCCCTACAACACATATTATTAGAAATAAAGTGTCATTATTATTCGTCATACAAAATACTCCAATCGCTTCACTCCAATTTTTAACCGCATCACTTTTTTCAAAAAAAATTTTTATAACTGCTTTGAGCGCTAAAATATTGTAATTATCCTTTTCAGACAATTTTTGTTTTAGAACGGGCGATCCATTGAACAGGATTATAATAGTTGAAAGAAGCACTCGATAAGTTGGGTGCTCTTCATAGATGATGTTTAGAATTAAAAAAAAAAAAAAAAAAAAGGAGGAGGGGAGAATGAAAATTGATTAAACGAAATTTAACGAACAGTTAAAGTCATATTTGATTGATGGAGGCAGATATAACACGCACTATCAGGTGTGCAAAAAAGCAAAGAGTTATTAAGAGGGCATTGAAAGCGGCATAATTGTTTTATAAAACCGCTTTTATTTTTTTGGCCCGAGTCGGAAATAGTCAATGATAAGCAATGATGCGTTGAACTGGTGCCACCATTCGACGTGAGGAAGCTGAAAATAATCCTGTTTCTTTCAATAACACTTCTTGGTTTTTTTTCCTCGAGAATGAGTAAAATTCTGACATGATATAACTATTCAATGTTTACACGTAAACATTTATGCGTACTGAAATTATAATATTATTAAAAATTTTAAGCGCGTCGATGCATTTTTTTTTAATATAATTTTTTATTACCCATTGGCAAAATGGATCTTGGTTTGGATTTTATGTCTTCCTCACTTTTCAACTACAATAATCAAGAGTAATAGTAAACCGCTGCTGTTTGATCATTTTTTTAGAATTCTTCTTTTCACTTTTAATTTTGTTATATATTAAGTTGAGATATGGGACCAGAGAGATCCCATAAATATTTCTTGAGTTGTGAATAAAAGAGAATTTCATCATTTGAACGATAATTTTGTTTTTAATTAAGAATCAGAAATTCTAACCGATAGTTCAATCTGGATCGTTTTCAATACTCATTCAGGTCACAAATAAAGAGGGTCCAAACTGATTGACACGGTCCCAAAAGTGAGAGTTGAAGCAAGGAAAAAAAATAATGCCAATGCATTACGTGTGATCGCCTTGCAACGTGTGGTTAAAAAATTTCTTAAATTTTATTTATTTATTTAATGGCTGGTACTGAACTTTCGTTCTTCACTTAGGAAGATACCGGAAGTGTTGCTCATTTAACGTTACCCGTTGGGCACCTGTGAACCCAAGTCACGGAGGCGAGCAACCCTACCACAGATACCCGTTCACAGGGTGGGCCACATTCACATATCACACACAACAGAGGCAACACATAGAGAGAACCATCCACGCCCTGAGCGGGATTCGAATCTGTGGTCATCGGTTTGTAGTCATGCGCGCTGACCGCTCAGCCAGCTGGCAGGTAAGCGCGTCGATGTTCTTGAGTGTTTATTTTAATGTCAAACTTTATTTTCCAGATCGAAAACTATAACACTCAATAACGAAGATAGAAAATTATACAAGAATTAAAACGAAATAAAACATTATACATTCGGTAATTAATTCAATAATTATAAACTATTTAACTCGTAGATAGGGAAAAAATTCGAGCCACTCTGCAAGCCTTTAAATTGCAGTTATAGATTTTTTTTTTTTTAAATGCCAATTTTCATTGATGAACATACGAGAGTTTCCTTTCGAAGTTGTTCAAAAGTTATTACAATTATGTGCCTTAAAAAAATAAAAAAATATTTTTTTTGTTGCTTTAATTAAGGTATCTTTATCCATTGTTGGAGAAAAATTGATTGGCGCTATCGCTCTGCAAGTAGCAGGAATGTAACTAGAGAGTTGAAATGTGAAGCGCTGAAAAAGCCATTTGCTTAACGGAAGGGCATTTTTTTTTTCCTCCTTCGAAATTTCGATTTGTTCGAAAGTTATTGCAATTTTAGATATTTTGTGAAATTTTTTTCACCTTTTTTGATTTCAAGACTGCTTATTCTTTGTTGTAGAAAAATTTATCTTTCTTGAGACCTCCATTTTATAAACTCTCGTTTGATTTAATGTCAGAAAGGGATAGGCCGAACAAAATTTTTTAAAATCTAAAATGCTTAACAGAGACAAAAACTAATTAAAATGCAAACTACTATATGATATAGTGTTAATAAAGAAAATTGCTTCTCATTTACAGTTTTGTATTCGTCAGAACATTCCTAAGTTTAAATGGTTTTGTTCAAAATCAGTCCGCTACGACATCAACAACATTAACAAACCAATAAAATTATAAACTATAGGTAATTAAACAAAATGATTTTTTTTCTTACTTTTAAGAAAAACAAATTTTCTTTATATAATAACATAATAAAGATAAAAAAGAATAAATGAAAAAGAGAGATGAAAGAAGAAAAAATTATACGTTTCATTTACTGCCCATAAGCTGCAAGTATATAGAACTTAAGGAAAAAGATAAGATTTTTTAAAGGAGAAAAGAAAATTATTAATCGCTTCCCTGATTATCCTGACTAAACTCTGGTATGTATGTTTATATTGCAAATATTTATTATCCCGAGTAAACTCGGGCATAGCAGAATTCGTTAATACGTTTTGTTTTATCACGTTTTTATTCGGCCGGAAGTAAAAAAAGAAAATAATAATCATCTGCTGTGATTGAAAGTTTTCCCATTTTTGTTTGGGAGTTTTCGGGACGTGTTTTGTACAATTGTATATACGATGGTTGATGAATATACATAGAAGAAAGAATTTAAAAAAAAAATGAAGTTCGCGAGCGAAAGTAATGCAGATGATTTTTCAGCTTATGAAGATATGACCTATACAAAGACTAATATTTAGCTTTTATTATTTGCCCGAGATAATTTGGGATAGTAAATGGATGGCAAATTATATATTTTTTTACACATAAAAAAAAATAAAATTTCAACTTAAAACTTGTGTATTATGTTTTGTTCATTCTGTATTCATTAATTCATTGTATTCATTAATGAAATAAAAAATTGAAATTTAAAATTGATCAAACATCAAATTTAAAATTATTTTTGCAAAATTTTTTTAAAAAAATTCTAATTTAAAAAAAATTAAATTTGCGAATATTTTTAAAAAAACATAATTATAGTATTGTCATTCAAATAATTAATTTTGCTTTTTTGGATTTAGGTAAGGCAAGGTTTGGATTAAGTAACGCAAATGTGAGAGAGTTCAATCAAGATCCTTGGAGGCTAGTTTGTCCGAATGATTGATTCAGCAGTTCTCTTGCCTTCTGAGTCCTGCCTTAAATAAATGAACACCTACCTAATTTGACCGTATTATTTTTAATTTTACATATGTTTTTTTAAAATTATTTTTCTTTTTGAGGCAATAATTTTATGCTCATTTAAAAAAATTTTTTAGTTTAAAGAATTCATAAATGTGCAGCAAATGTGTCCTAAACATTTGCATATTTTTGAAAATAAATTATGTAAAGGTTAAATATGTTGTGAAGCACATTCGCTAAACATAATTTCGCATTGACATTTGATTCTTGAATATTTGATTTATCTACAGTCACAAACATCCAAAAACTGGTTCATTTTTGTTCATAATTCCGTTTTCATCAAAGCTTAGAAGAACGATATTTTTGTGAACTTCATCCCGTCTGTCTTCAAGTTTACTTATGAAGCTTTCATCTTAATCTTGTTTAACACATCAGCTTTTATACTTTTATAGCCGGCGTTTAACAGTAGACCTAATTTTTGGACTTCAATGCTCAAAATTCGTTCATTTTGAACTCAGTCCAGCAGACAAAAATATTCCTGCATAGGGAGAAGCCAGCCTTCTTGGAGGACTTTTAGATGGAACTGACCCACAATTGCGTTGCTTGAAAAGGAAAACCACAAATATCATTCCGTGTCTAGCCCGACGGACCCCTGATCGGTCTACCACTGAGGATATTTTACGTTAGCTCTGTATTCGGTGCAAGTAGAATTCGAATCAACTATTCATCGCTGGGATTCGAACCTGAGTCATCTCATTGGGTACTTGAGCCACTGCGACTTACAGATTCACTCCTCTTAGAAAATGAACTAAAAATGAAAGGAATTCTTAAAATTTCTTTTTCACAGACCTGACCTCTGGTTCGTTCATTACGCTTTCGAAAAGAAATACCCGATTCGTGACGCTTTTGCAGACCAGCTGTTCGTCAATAATGCCCCCTTTTTTAAAACAATATTTGAACTATATTTTCACAGATAGCTATCGTTTGCCATCCGTTTTCCACAGATCATCTGAAAACGGGTTTGTGATAACTGGTTACCGATGAAGTGGCCAAAAACAAAATCAATATATTGGAGTTATTCGTCATCTCTCCCCCCTTCCCTCTATTCCTTTTCTCAGGAATGAACTACGATATTTTCCCCTTTCTTTATATTCTTCATATATAACTGTCAAAAATATTTTTTTAAAAATTTCCACAACTCTTTCTTTTAGAACTATGTTCAATGTAGTTTTTAGTTCCATATGGTTTTATAATTTGAAAATTTTTAAACTATTTGAAAATCAAGACAAAAACTAGCGCACTTCCTTCTCCTATGACTCTCCACACGCTGTAGGTGAAAGCGTGCAAAGTTTTGCCATAGATAGAGACTTTTGCTTTAAGCCATCCGTGGTTCATTTCTATTGCCAATATTAACATTATTCTCTTTAAAATAAAATGTAATTGTATCATTTAATTATTCAAATGTTGATAAAAAATTAAAACAAAGTAAGATACATCTTCAGTCTAAGAGCACAGGGTTGCAAAAAATTATTATATTACAATTCGTTTTTCCTTTACAACGATTAGTCCCCCAAATTAATGATTTAATATCGTCAAAACTACTTTGAAATTTTTAAAAAAATATGTAAAAGCATTTGGACAATCTTCATCCTTAAAAATAAATAACCGAAATTTTTTTTTCTTGCTTATAAGTTAAGCGGAACAAAATAATAAAGCTAACAAAATTAACTTGGAAACTAATGACCGTATAACACTACAACCGTATAACACATATACACCGTATAACATATATACACCGTATAACATATGACCGTATAACATATATACACTTTCAAATTAGATGTTCATTTAGCACTTTTCTAAAAATAAGATGTAAACTTTTTTTTACTCAAAAGTTGTTGTTGTTTTTTTAAAATCTAATATTAAAACAAAAATTAATATACATTTCATTTCAAAAATCTATTTTTTGTTTTTGACTTGAAACTACAATAATGAATAATTAACTTTAAAAAAAAAAAAAAAACATCAATCCCACAGAAAACGACAAAAGAACTGTTACTTTCCTGGAAAAGGATTTCCTGTTAACCTGATTCAGAGTTTTGAAAACTCAACTGATTCGAGGGGTAAAATGACCGTCTTTACGTATAGGCACTCTAGGCACATTACATTAAAAAAAAGCTAAGAATAAAAACCTTATATATTTTCTTTAAATAAATATATACTATTTTATAAAGTGTGTATTTTTTTCTACAAAAGCGATTTGATTATCAAACACCAATAATTGGAATAGTTTATCACCAAGAAAACTTAAAAAGTCAACCGAAACCTATTTTTCTTCGTTCCAATGAAAAGTTTAGGTACTCGGGAAAATTTTAGATGCTTGGGCATTGTAAGATGTTTTGATAACTGTTTAGTTTGACAAAATAATTCATACCTTTTGCATTTTTTTTTATTTGTTATACGTTTATGTTTATTGAAGTGAAACTTCTTATGCGACTTGCAACAAGGTTGCGTTAAACGTTTAACGCTACATTTTTATTGGCCGGAAAATAACGTGGTAGGATCCAGTTTTCCCCTCATTCATTTCCATATTGTTTTGGTTCTCACTAGCATAAAATTAATAAAAGTCATAAAAGTATTCGCGATCGCAACGAACTATAGGGGGCGTTGTTGTATGTGCCGAATCCCTGCGATTTCCACATGAACAGTCATTCAGTTACACTGGAGACGTCTTTAATGCAGCATGTAGCATTGTAAAGTTCCATCTTTATTGTGGCTGATTAAATTTAAAAAAGAAAAATGCTTGTTTTCTTTCTTATGCAAACGAAAACAAAATGGTATCTCCTTTTTTTTTAGAGAAGGAATATTCAGAACACATCGGAAAAATATTTGTAAATAAAGAGAAAAAAATAGGTATATTCTTATAAGAGTTCAAACCTAATGCCTGAGAAATAGTTTTACTAAATTTAATGGTATAACATGAAAGGCCCATTTAAATTTTAACGTAAAATAAAGAATGCTTTCGAAACGAAAAAAAAAAAAAAAAAGAAAAAAAAAAAAGAACCATTCTTTTTTTGTCGCCATTTTTTAGTGTTACGAAAATGCGTCTTTGGAACTTGTCAAAAACAAAACAAGATGCAATTTTATTTTTTTAGGAGCGAAATATTTTATGGTGTGAAATATAACGAAAATGTACCAATGTCCATAACATGAAACTTTATCTTAGTAAACGTCCGTTTTGGAAATGTTATTTCATTTTGAATCTTATTTATTAGAGTTCATAATGGCTATAGAATCAGGTGAGAGAAAAGTTTGTTTTGAATCTGTGCTAAACTCTATAACGGACCATTTTCCACCGAAATCCGATTGACTACTTTGATTTTAAACAAAGTGTTTCATTTTAAGATTTTTTCCAAAAATTTTAAGTGTAGATTGGCGGCACTTAAAAATCTGCCAAATCTGTAGCTGTGGTTAATACGTAAGTACCGAATTTTTCTTCCATACTTTTCTGAATCATATTACTTCAAATATTAGAATATGCAAAAAGTATACATAAACACATAATTTAATACCATTTAATTTTTCAAAAACAGTATTTTGACAACAATTTTATACAAAAATTATAAACTAAAAAACGTAAAATAAAGGAATTCTTAGGATAAAAACGATTTTAAAAATTCCTCATTTTTCAATAAAAACTTTCGTTTTGTTTCTTTTTTTTAATTCTTATAGTATTTAATCAGACGTAAAAAAACCATTTTGTAGAGAACGATCATCAAGTAAGAAAAATAATTATTTACAAGCAAATTTTTTATTATAAAAATCATAACACTTACCTGATTTATAAGTCCGGAGAATTCCAAAATGATATGTTCTTTGTTTGAAAACTTTATTCTCAAATAATATATACATAGTTTATCCCTTCATTACTTTTAGGTAACATACCACACATCAAAATTTTATAATTGTAAGATCTCGATATGAATTTTAATATGTAGCTTAAAAACAGAATAGCTGAAATCTAGTTAAAATTCTTTCAAAACTAAAAAACACTTACCAAGAAAACGATAAAAAATTTATTTATAATCAGCACAAAAGATACTTTTTCAAGTAATTCAGAATATTCTTTGTTGTTGTTTTCTGAATTATGTAGATACAGAAATATATACTATTCTATGAAGAAGAAGAATATTCTATAACTATTACAGTTCTGTATGGAATTCATTGGAACACATTTATTCATTGGAATGACGAAAGCAATGTTGATTTCATTTTAACTTGTAATGAATTGAAGACAGAAAAATTATTTTACCGCAATACACACATCTGTAACAGCAAGCGATCATGAAATCATGTTATGTTGTTGGTAATAGAAAGGTAAAAAATATTGAGAAGTTGTTCTTCAAATGCTTGGCGTGTTCTGCTTCAATGTTTGGCATGTTCTGATTAGTTTTTTCAAGAAGTTTTACCTTTTCTTTAGGGAAATTTTGCTTCTTTTTTTATGCTAAGAAAATGGCGTCCGTCATTGCCAATGGTTATGTGGGAACTAATGCACGATATTTACAGTCTCCCGCTAGATGGCGTATCGAGTGTTGCGATCGCGAATTGTTTTTCTATAAATTTTTTTGCATCCTTAATTTAATGTTTTTTTCCTTTACCGCTATTATTACGCTTTTAATTCAAGATTTTAAAACTAAGATAATTATTTTATTATTATTTTTTTATTATTATTGTAATGTAATTCTGCGCTACGTTTTAAAATAAAGTTATGTAGATAGGTGGTTGTAAGCAATGTTTATAAAGTTTGTCTTAAAGAAACAATATGATTTCAATAAAAATCAATTTCTACCCCTTCCTATTTTCATTTCGACATTACGAAGTTTCACTTCTTCCGCGCGGAGGTACTCCACGCGCAATTTTTTTAAATTTAATTTATTTTAATTAACTTCCATGGTTTTGAAACTTATTTTATTATATGAGGATTACAACTGGTAGGCATATCAATTTTTCTTTTAAATTATGCATAGTTTAAAAGTGCTTTGAGTTTTTGGGTAAGCAAAATGAGTTAAAATTATTGCATCATATCTTGAAAATGATTTATTTTATGCATGCGAATTTTCTTATTTTGTTTTTAACACTAAACATACCAGCACTTAAAAAAATTTAATTCATTGCTCAGAGCATTTTTTTTTTCATTTATAAGGTGTTTTCATTGTACATTTTCCGCAAACATATTTTTCACATTTCTAACAAATTTTGATAGTTTTATTGCCATCACCCTATTTGGCATGTCTTACGTTCATAAGAATTTTGCTGCTTACCAATACATTTAGTTTTTGTCACTTTTTCTGACGCAAAAATGCCTTCCGCCAAAATCCTTATCCTTATCTGCCAAAATCCTTAATCCTTAGTTAATTATGCCAAAATCTACCTTAATGCCAAAAATGCCTTCGTAAACGGTCATTTGAGCGGTTATGGTATGTTTAGTGTTAAACATTAGGACATGTTATAGGTCTAAAATATTTTTGTGCCCGGGGGCTCTGATAATGACTTTGAATGTGCAATAAAATTATAGACAGATTCATCAGATCAATTTTTCGTGCTATCCCTTCTATTCCCACTTAGGATATGGCGCTGTGGGAAGTCAATGATCGGTCATTCCGAAAGTTTTGTCTGACACTAGACAAATTCAGATTACAGTTAAAATGACCGAATGTGTTGCAAATGTAATTAGAAATCCTTTGTAATTTAATCAATAAGTAAATAAAATAAAATTTATGTAAAGTCTAAAAATTAACTGAAAATTGCAAAAATTTATTTTCATCATAAGCAAATAAATTTAATAAAAACTGTTTCTATCATTGCTGATAAATGCGACTGTTCTTTTAGAAAACTTAAAATAAAAAAAGGTGTTATTCAATTTTAGATTTAAAAAAAAAAAAAAAAAACGAACCAATTAAAAGCTCATTTCATATAAAGAAATACGTTATCATTTGGAAAAATTGGAATTTCTTCCTAGTATTCTGATCAAAATAAAAGTATATTTTTGTCGAATGTGTAATCATTCGGAAAAATTCATTCTGTTCTTTGACAAAAATATAAACATAATTACGTAATTAATTAAAATTCATAAAAAATATAGTATGATGCTGTAAAAATATAATTTCAATCGGCAAATTAATTAAAATGCAGATGTTTTTTTTTATCTAAATTAAAAACATATGTTTCAGTAAAATTGGAATCCCCAAAACACTTAAACTTTTCTAAAACAAGCTACAATCGTTTTAAGGAAACGGAGAGAGAAAAAAAAACTTTTTTCCGCTTCATTCGATGTCTTTTCTTCGGGAAACAATGAACTCGCTAGAAAGGGGAAGAAAGAAAAAAAGAAATTGAATCAATAATAAATCGAATCAAAATGTTTCAAAAATTGAAAGAAAATAAGAAAGGAGAGAGAGGAAACATACCTTCCAACCAGGAAACTCAAGGGGGTGGAGTCACGTGAAGACCTATATAAATGAGATCTATACCATTCTTCATTAGTTCGTCTTTTGATCCGTTGTAAACATGAAATCACTCTCAGCGGTGAGTTTAACTTTTATCTCTCCAATAATCAAATTTTCACCATTGAGGGAAAAATGTTCATTAGAGGGCCATAAAATATTATTAATCGAAGAGGTTTCTCTCCGGTAAAATTCTATTTAAAATTGAGTGATTTTAAATAAATTTAAATTTTAAATAACTTTAAATTCAAAACAGTATGCTTTTTTTAAAAATTAAAATTCTTTATTTCTTTATTCTAAATTTTTTCATTATAATTCATGCCTCTAAAATGTTAATATAAATAAATAAAATAGAATAAATAAATAAAAATTGAATAATTATTATTTGAAAGTTTTTTAATATGAGTCTTTCTTTATTAAAATTGATACTGAAAAACTTAATTTCTGTTTTTAATTTTCAGTTAAAAATTTAAGACAAGTATAAATTGATTTATCATCTTTGCTTTAAAAATTTTATTTAAATTTTGAAAAATACTTGCGTTAAATAAAAATAACGAATTTATGAGTTAAAATTGCACTGAAAAATAGAGCTCTTGGATGATGGGTTTGAATTCCTGAATTTCCACATTGATAATGAATTTCCTGTCAGGTCTCACTCTAAAGGAAATTTTCTTCTTTTTTTTTCCTTCAAAATAACCTAACAGGTAAAGACTTTTTAGAAAATTTAGTTCCTACTTTTGGTAGAAGAAAAAAAATCTCAATAATTCTTCTTCAATTTCAATAACATATTAAGAGAGAAAATGAATGTAATAGTTCATTTTTGTATCTAGCTATCATTTTTAAGAACGATTCTAAAAATTATTTAAATTCACAATAATTATACTTGGATTATTTAGATTCCATTCATAGTCCTATAGTTAGAGATGATTTTGAAAATCATTTATAAATTTTACTATCCAGTAGATAATTATGTCAGTTAAAATTGTATTAAATTCACTTAATGTTTTGGAGACTTTACATAATTAAAAAAATTATTCTAAAAATTTTTTTTAGCGTTTTTCATCATGACCCACAGCATTCGATCTAGATTCGTGGCAAACGTTATTATTGTTAAGAGACTACCAGAAAGCTAAAAACTACTAATTAGCTAAAATAAAATTATTCTGACTCATTTTTACAAAAAAAAAAACATAACACTTTATTTTAACGCGAAACATTTTTGCTCTATAATATCATCATGGCAACCGATGATACAAATTCTAACTTTCAGCTTAGATATACTAAAATAACAAATTAAAATCTAGCTTACAACTTACACATACTCAAATAGCAAATAAATAAAATCTAGTACTTTTAACAATTATATTTTACAAATTCAAATGCTTTTCCCCAAAAATAGGTTTATTTTAATCCGTTTAAATAATGATGATAATCAAGTAAAATAAAAGATATCACATTAGAATTCTTTTGCAACAAAGAAAGCCCATACGAATAAGTTGTTATGGATTCGGTAATTATTGAATTCCGTTATTTAACGTGTTAAAAATGAGAAGGAATCATTAGAAATGTAGAATTTTTTTACTTTTCAAAAACTATCACGTTCAATACTCAATATAAAAAACAATAATTAATTCTTGCGCTTATCTAAGCACCGCAATTTCATGCATTTAAGAAAGTTCGTCAGATCCAAAGGGAAAATTTTGATTACATTTTTTACAAAGTTTACCTTTTAAAAATCTAAACTTACAAAATATTACAGTTATAAAATACATTTAAGTTACAACAATATGTAATACGTTAATAGTTCTGATAATTTTGGTCTTAAAAAAAAATATGCTCGATTCGTTTTAAAAATGACATTTTCTGATACAACCTTTTTATTTCATTATTTAATTTCCAAATGACGCAAAATTTTGAAAATGAACCATTCATCAAATTATCATCGTGGCAACAGCTTAGTGACGGGAGTTAAATTCAAATTTATGTAATCAAGTTTCTTCCGAAATTTTCATGCAATTGGCAATAATTATTTAAAGATAATAGCACTCAAAATGTTCTACAATGATTTTATAAAATGTTCCTTCAGCGATACTTATTAATCTTTGTTTTAAAGCCCTACTTTCGATTCACGGCTTCTTTTAAATAAGGCCAAAATAAGGTAATAAAATTTTTAAAAAAAGTATTATTTTGCCGAATAATCTTTATTTTCGTACGCTTTAATATTGCCTTCAGGCTATGTATGCTTTTAGTTTTCCTCTTTCAATTTTCAAAAAATAATTATAAATAGAAATGTAATTTTCCTCTATGTCTAATCCCTCCATTTTATCATCTTCTTAAAAACTATGATATCGATTTTCATAATATTTAGTCATTATGAAATTTTTTTATTTTACCTAAAATACACTTTTTTTTCAATTTCTTCGGGTCATACTCGTTTCATTGAAAAATTGTGTAAAAATCACTCTTAACTACAGCGACAATTTATTTCATTTTAAGATTAATTTTCTTGTAAAATAACTATTTTTTTACATAAGTACTCTTAATTGAACTTTAAAAAAATTTACACGGAATTGTTAGAGAAAAAAGTGGATTCAGTAGTCTAACCTAGTATTTCTGATAAAGTTCAAAATTGTTCGAAGCATTGGAGTTGAGAACGATAGTTTTGCGACGTTTCTTATCAACTCATTTCTTCCTCCCTTCTTTTAATGTGTACAGCGCGCGAAACAAAACTTTTGATCTAATTATCGGATCTTCAAGTTCTGGGATTCATTCGTAATGGTTCGAGGGGGTGTGACCTCAAATATTCTAATTAATTAGTGTTGACGCTATTTTAAGTTACGAAAACAGACATACAAACGTATTTTTTCTGAATAAACATACCTTTTTTCTCGACTGATTTTGATTTCTGACCTCCAAAATAGGAAAAATAGGGTCCCCAATAGTTCGGTCAAGAGAGCGTTCCAAAGTTTGGATGTTAATTTTAAGTTTTTGAGTGTTTCGCTATATCTCGAAAACTTCTTAAGTGAATTGAAAAAAAATTTCACACAATTATAAATTTTTTTTTTATCCATACATAATTCCTAGCAAAAAATAATTTCAAGTAAATATTTACCATTTTTTATTATTTTTTTAATATTAATCAAAAAACTTTTGAATAGATAGGTACATAATTTTAAAGAATGTAATTTTACCTGGAAAAATACAAAATGTGAGTGAAATCGGCCGGACAGTTCCTGAGAAATTGAATTTCAGAAAAGTGGTATTTTAAAAGTTCGATTTCTCAGGAACTAATTTTATTCAAAGTTTGTATTTTGCCATGTAAAATGATATTCTTTAAAATAGTGTAAAAAATTGTATACCTTACAATTCAAATTTTTTTTGACAAATATTAAATAAAATAATATGATATAATAAATATTTATTAAAATTGATTTTTTGCATAAAATTATCTTTTGATAAGTGAATTTTATAATTGTGTACAAAATTTTCAATTCACTTTTAAATTTCTCGAGATACATCGAAAAAATTCTTATTTTAGAGTGAAAGAAAAAAACTGTTAGGTTTGTTTAAAAATTTAACTGTTTATTGTAATTCCGAGAATATTTAAGTTAATATATTTCTTAAAAAAATATTTGTCACAATATTTTATCTCGCTATTGTATGATTTTAAATTTTTGAAAGTGTTTTGGTAATTTGAATTAAGTTCTTACATTTTACGATTTTTTTAAAATTTTTATTTTTAATTAAAATTAAATTTTTTACGTAGTTTTTTTAAATAATTTTCACAACTATTTCTCAACTTTTAATATTATAAATGTTTTTGAAATATAGCATTAATAGGTTTAAAACAATGTAAATATAAATGGAATCTAACTTAAGGACTAGAAAAATACACCTACATCTGTTAATCGTTTACTTTACCAATTCTTTTGAACAAAAAACGCAAAAAATCAACAAAAAAAATTTTTTTTTCATTAATAAATACAAGGAACTAAAACAAAACATAATACACAAGTTCTAAGTTGAAATTTTAATTTTTATTATGCGTAAAAAATATTTATCATCAGTTTACTATCCCAAATGATGACGGGTAAATGAGAAAAAGTTAAATACAATGAATCTTTGAATATGTTCACATCTTCATAATCTGAAAAATCATCTGCATTACTCGCGAACATCATTTTTTTACTCTTTTTTTTCCTATGTAAATTCAGTATGTGTCTGCAGTCCCACAAACAGCAAAACTTCCAAACAAAAACTTCCAATCACAGCAGATTATTATTTGTTTTGCTGTCAGCCGAATAAAAACGTGATAAAACAAAAGATATTGACGAATTCTGTAATATATACAATATAAAATAAATATTTGCAATATATACCATAAACGAGTTAACTCGGGATAATGAGGGAAGCGGAAGATCAGTTTTTATCCTAATTGTTCAAAACTCTAGTCAATCACCACATTGGATTTTAAATAAAATTTTAGGTTTAATTTGCAAACGATAAACTTAGTATTTAAAAATTCACAAACCATTATTCGTGATCGCAACACTCGAGTACGCCATCTAGCGGGAGACTGTAAATATCGGGCATTAGTTCCCACATAACCATTGGCAATGACGGATGCCATTTTCTTAGCAGCAAATAGAAAGCAAAAATTCCCTAAGGAAAAGGTAGAACTTCTTGAAAAAACTAATCAGAATATGCCAAACATTGAAGCAGAACACGCCAAGCATTTGAAGAACAATTTCTCAATAATTTTTATCTTTCTATTACCAACAACATAACTTCCAATTTCATGATTACTTGCTGTAACAGATGTGTGAATTACGGTAAAATAATTTTTTCTGTCTTCAATTCATTACAAATTAAAAGGAAGTCAACATTGCTTTCGTCATTCCAATGAATTAAGTGAATTCAGAACTGTAATAGTTATAGAATATTCTTCTTCTTTATAGAATAGTATATATTTCTGTATCTATATAATTCGGAAAACAACAATAAAGAATCATCCGAACTACTTGAAATAGTTTCATTTGTGCTGATTATTAATAATTTTTTTATCGTTTTCTTTGGTAAGTATTTTTTAGTTTTGAAAGAATAATTTCAACTATATAGAATTCAGCTATTCTGTTTTCAAGCTACATATTCAAATTCATATCGAGATCTTACAATTATAAAATTTTGATGTGTGGTATGTTATCTAAAAGTAATGAAGGGATAATCTATGCATATATTATTTGAAAATAAAATTTTCAAACGAAGACCATTTCATTTGGAATTCTGCGGATATATAAGAATTTGTAAGTGTTATGATTTTTATAATAAAAAATTTGCTTGTAAATATTTTTTTTTCTTATATGATGATAATTCTCTACAGAATGGTTTTTTACGTCTGATTAAGAACTATAAGAATAAAAAAAAAGAAACATGAAAGTTTTTATTTCAATATAAAGAATTTTTAAAATCGTTTTTTATCCTAAGAATTCTTTATTTTACGTTTTTTAGTTTATAAGATTTTGATAAAAATTGTTGTCAAAATACTTTTTTTGAAAAATTAAATGGTATAGCATTATGTGTTTATGTATACTTCTTGTATATTCTAATGTTTGAAGTAATATGATTCAGAAAAGTATGGAAGAAAAATTCGGTACTTACGTATTAACCACAGCTACAGATTTGGCAGATTTTTAAGTGCCGCCAATCTACACTTAAAATTTTTGGAAAAAATCTTAAAATGAAACACTTTGTTTAAAATCAAAGTAGTCAATCGGATTTCGGTGGAAAATGGTCCGATATAGAGTTTAGCACAGATTCAAAACAAACTTTTCTCTCACCTGATTCTATAGCCATTATGAACTCTAATAAATAAGATTCAAAATGAAATAACATTTCCAAAACGGACGTTTACTAAGATGAAGTTTCATGTTATGGACATTGGTACATTTTCGTTATATTTCACACCATAAAATATTTCGCTCCTAAAAAAATAAAATTGCATCTTGTTTTGTTTTTGACAAGTTCCAAAGACGCATTTTCGTAACACTAAAAAATGGCGACAAAAAAAGAATGGTTCTTTTTTCTTTTTCTTTTTTTTTTTTTTCGTTTCGAAAGCATTCTTTATTTTACGTTAAAATTTAAATGGGCCTTTCATGTTATACCATTAAATTTAGTAAAACTATTTCTCAGGCATTAGGTTTGAACTCTTATAAGAATATACCTATTTTTTTTCTCTTTATTTACAAATATTTTTCCGATGTGTTCCTTCTCTAAAAAAAAAAAGAGATACCATTTTGTTTTCGCTTGCATAAGAAAGAAAACAAACATTTTTCTTTTTTAAATTTAATCAGCCACAATAAAGATGGAACGTTACAATGCTACATGCTACATTAAAGACGTTTCCAGTGTAACTGAATGACTGTTCATATGGAAATCGCAGGGATTCGGCACATACCACAACGCCCCCTTATAGTTCGTTGCGATCGCGAATCGTTATAAGCGTTAGTTAACTTTTATTGCCTTTTAAATAAGAGTATTTTCGTTAATTGAAGAAAAAAAAGGCTATTTTACTCGATTGACTTTTATTTCTTTTTAATTCGGCAGTTGTTCCTGTTGGTGTCCGTTGTCACTTTCTGCCATGCTAATATGGGGGCGGAAAAAGTGAGTGAGGACGATAATTTCATCGTCTACCGCATTCCTGTAAAAGATCTGGAATCTCAAGCCAGCGGATACTATCAAGGCATTTCTCCGAGTACCCTCGGAAGGTCCTCCAGCAAGAGTTCAAGTTCTAGCAAAAGCACATCTTCATCGACGGGGTCCGGTAAGGGTAAAGGTTATGGGGAAGGATCTTCATCGGCAGGACATGGCCATGGTCACGGTGGATCGAGTCACGGAGAAGGTTATGGAGGCAGCAGTGAGGGTGGTTACAGTGGAGGTCATGGCTACGGCCACGGTGGTTCCGGAGGTGGATACGGTCATGGTGGATCCGGTGGTGGATATGGACACGGTGGTTCTGGAGGTGGATATGGTCATGGTGGATCTGGTGGTGGATATGGACACGGTGGCTCAAGCGGTGGTTATGGCCATGGTGACTCTGGTGCTGGTCACGGCTATGGTGGTCACGGTTCTGGAAGTAGCGGGCACGGCTATGGAGGACAAGGTAAGAACCCCTTTAAAAATAAATCTTCTTTCGACTATTTATAAATAAATACATTTTTCATACCTAATCTTTTGCGCAAAAGTAAAGCGGGTGAACTCTTCATTCTAAGTAATCGAAATTATAAAGTGAATATTCTTAATCCGAATATATATAATTTTTTAAATTCGAAATTATAATTTTGAAAGCCTTTTTAGATCATTAGGATTTATTTTCGTAGTACGGTTGAGATATGTGAGAACACAGTTGTTAATATTATTCATTATAAATGACGAAAAACAGTGTTCTGATGTGTCTCTAAATTATATCAACACGCGTAACACATTGCCTTTTAACCGCGATAGTTAAGAGGCAAACCTTAAAAATTAATTTGCAAATATAGTTTTAAGGGACTCTAACCATGTTAGATTATAAATGCCATATCACAAAAAAGTTTGAAAGAAAAAAGGTAATCATAGAAACAAATGTATTTGGAAGGAATGGTTCGATTCTATGGTTAAAGGATCTCTTGAATTCAAGAGAGGGAACTGAGCCACACACTAGTTGATCCCCTCACAAAAATCAATAAACAACAAAATAAGGAATAAAATAAAAATGGCTGTTTTTCTCTCTGTATTATCACAAAGCTACACTACCGGCTGGATATGATGAGTCAATATAAGTTGACTCTTCATTTTCAGACGAGGTGTTACCGAAAGGTATGATTCTTGTCTATACAACACCCCAAAAGATTGATTGACAGAAATAAAAATGGCTGTTTTTCTGTGTCAGGATATCCTCAGAAAGCCAGCTACACACCGGCTGGATATGATGAACCATCCGACGAAGAGTCAGACTACCCGAAAGTTATAACAAGCACCAAAACTTACACTACGAACAGTGACACAGGACGTCCAAGCAGCCGGCAAATTCCGGACAGTCTAGGCAACATTCGCTTCAGGTTGGGAGATTATTTGAAGAACACACCCGGGCATGAGGGCAGCGCTTCCAAATATAGCCAGAAACTAATCGAAGGTACACACTTTCTTTCGATCCATCATCATTCGGTCTCATTAATCACCACTTCTTCGATTCAATTGATTCCTTTGCAAAACTTTCGATGCTCATTCTATATAGAAAATTTAAAAATATAGAAGCTTTTTTTAATAAAATATATAATTTCATCAATGTTATAATTAAAGCAGCTATCATTACACATTTATACATAAGTTTTATAGCCTTTATTTTATTTCAGACCCTATATTTAATGCTAGGCGTTCTGAAAAAAAA
The DNA here is from genome assembly GCA_949128135.1 of Parasteatoda lunata. Lineage (NCBI taxonomy): Eukaryota > Metazoa > Arthropoda > Arachnida > Araneae > Theridiidae > Parasteatoda > Parasteatoda lunata. The sequence goes on from OX421973.1 coordinate 118,002,859, forward strand.
AAAGACTTCTTTAAAAAATATATAAAAAAAAGCCCATCAAAATAAATCAAATGTGGATATTTATAAATGTCGTCATAAAATCTTGAAAACTCATTCAAAAAATCTCACTTTTAGATTTTTTGGTATTTACAACGCATTACTAAACTGTTGAATGAATCTTAAATATAATTTCAGAGCGGCAAAATGAAGAGAAAATAATACACTGATTGTGTTAATTAAATGCTTAAAAAAATACAAAATTTCAGAATAACCTTCTGAGATTCCAAAATAAATTTTAACTTGTCAAATCACACAGCTTCAACTAAAACTAAACTGCAGAATTTTTTTTTTTTTTTTTTAAGTGTAGTTTGCGGTGATTTGGCCGAATCTACTACAGAACTTTTGAGGTCGAAGAACTACAGAATTACTACAGTTTGCAAATTATAGTATTTTTGTAGTAGTAATGATTTCAAAATGGCTGCTGTAAATTTTTTTATTGCGTGCGCAATAAAAAAATGATACGACGTGACCCCGGGAAGCGTCATTCTTCATTGCTGGAAAAAAAATAGCGCCCCATCAGAAATTAAACTAAACTTGAAAAAAAAAATCTTCCGAAATGAGAAAATTAAAATAATTGTAAGTTTAATTGATATTGAAATTCCTCTTTTATTTCTTTTAGAATTATTATTACTGAATCAATTAGTACTTAAAATAGGGATCCGCTTTTAATAAAAAAACACATTCGGAAGTTCTGGGTCTGAAGGGAAATTACTGTTTCTAAAAAGGAGGACGTATTTTAGAAACTTAACATCGAGAACAGGTTACTACGAAACATATTAATTCCCGTAATATGTACCGTAATTTAGAGATTCCGGGTATTTTTCGTTTCAAACATGAATCTTGTCAAGCTACTACCAAACTGCGCACCATTAGTTTGTCTACTGTAAAAACTCCCCTTGCCACAAAGTCCGAGGCCACCTACTGCTAAGGAAACGGGAATACCGCATTTCAGGGAGGGTAGCTTTTCTTCACTATAGGGTTAACACAATAGACCGAAGATTCCCTTTCTCTCTTCGACCCGAACCAAGACCTGTCCTAAACAGTGACCCCACGACCTTGCTTGAAATAGTTATACAACGTTACCACGAGTTCAGACGAATGGCTATAGAAGTTCTTACTATAGACAAACTATATTAATTTAGTTTTTTTATGATCGTCAGCTCCTTTCTGATAAATGGCAACATTCGGGAGAAGAACATGAAATTCATTGTATTATTATTTTTTCAAGTTTCTACACAATGAAATGTATTTTTTCCTTTCCACAGAATTCGGTGCCGCGGCCTCTTCTCCAGGCTTCAGATCCGGTCAAGGTATCAACATCAATGATTTGACTCGAAGTTTGAATCAAGGACTGAGACCCTCTTACAGAAACAACCAATACCTACCTCAAGCGTCCATTCTTTTTCCATACGCACTCCGCCAGTTATAAGAAGAGAGGCTAATTTATCGCTTCAACTACCCAAAGGATCGGATATTCATGAGTCCGGATCAAGTGTTTTCTTCCTTTAATAGAGCGTGATGTCCCACCCTCCATTTTAATGTCAACACTTTAATTAACCTTCTTCCGATGGATGATGGAATTTTTCAATAATACAGGACATAGTTGATTGAAAACTATGCCAGGTGGGTGGTTAGGAGCGCATGAGTGAGGACCACAGATGAGGAAACAGTGTGTGCGATTTGAGGAGTTTTATGACATAATTTTTAATCATACTATAAATGCAATAGATATTTCCCGATATTGCTCATTTTAATTATAAATTTATGTTTAGTTAGAACAGGAAGGGATGTAACCTCGACATTTAAAAAGAAAGAAAAGGAATGCGAAGAAGGAAAAAAAAATGAGTTATTTATTTATAGATTTGTATAAAGTCCAGTAATTGTGTTAGCATTTTTTATACTCATTCATTCGTTTTGTCTAATATGTTTGTATCTCGATTTAATAAACTCATCTTCAGAGATATCATCTTGATTCTTATTTTCATTACACAACAGTCTTAAGAAAAATAACAGTTGTAACCAATTCCTTTCATAACAAAAATTATCTTTTGAAATTCAAAATTCTCTTTCCCTTTATTTATATATATATATATATACAGTCAACTCCGCTTAAAGCAATACCATCGATTCCAGTCAAATCTACGCAATTAAGCAAGAGTTATTCGATTAAAAGTAAAAGAGGAGTGTAATATTCAATCTTAAATTCTGAATTTTTGCGAAATTTTTCTTTTGAATAGTATTTAATGTACAGTATAGCATTTTGATTAAATGAACTTAGTTTTATGATCAATAAGCAATTATGATTAAAACTGTCTGCGTTAATATCATAAAATATAAATGTCATTTAAAGTTAGATAAAAATTAATCAATGTTAGTGAAAAGTATAAAGTAGGTACTAAAATATTATTTGATCCCTTCCAAAAAAGTCTATTATTGAAGGCTGTTTTTTATACTCGTTTTATTCATCAGTTTATCAAAATTGGATTTTCTCATTTGATTTCTACTAAAATTTTCATGACTTCTGCTTATTCCTTTCAAACACATTTTTTACTTATTTATTTTTTTAATCTTCGATTTTTTTAATCTTTATGGTTTTTAATATTCATTGTTTTGCTTTTTTCCGATTAATTTAAATCATTCCTTTTCGCACTCCACTTGCAACCAACTCACAAGGGAAACTAGGGAAGTGTGACTCGCCAGTTTTGAAATAAACTAGTTGGATGTATGCCTTATGAGGAATAATTTTAGGGGGCAACATTCGTTTCGGCCCATAGAAGGTCCTATGAGAGATAAAAAATAATTCAATATATAGAAAAATCGGTATTACTTCAATGCAGACTATTAGTTATTGTAATTATCTCATACTCTCCAATTAATTTTCAGTTAATTGGTTAATTAATTAATTTACTAATTAATTAATTAATTAATTAGCAAATTGATTAATTAATTTACAATTACATACTCAAATTAATTGAGAAAACTTTTTGGAAAAAAAAATAAAAAAACACAATTTGATGTCAATTTTTTTTTTTTATAATTAATCTAACAGGTTTTTCTGAAAATCTACAGATATATAAAATTTTCGAAATCAATTTTGACAATAAATATGCATTAGCGGTGAAAGTTGTACGTGAATTTTGTGGTACTTTCACGTACTATATAATGCATATTTGTTGTCAAAATTAATTTCGAAAATTTTATATATCTGTAGTTTTTCAGAAAAACCTGTTAGGTTAATTTTAAAAAAAACAATTGGCATAAAGTTTTTAAATTTTTTTTTTTTCAAAAAATTTTCCAAATTAATTGGAGTATGTAATTGCAAATTAATTAATTAATTAATCATTAATTAATTAATAATAAAATAATTAATTTGCTGATTGATTAATTAATTAGCAAATTAATTAATTTACCAATTAATTGCGAATTAATTGGAGTATGAGATAATTACAATAACTAATAGTCTGCATTGAAGTAATAAAATACCGATTTTTCTAGATATTGAATTATTTTTTATCTCTCATAGGACCTTCTATGGGCTGAAACGAATTTTGCCCCCTAAAATTATTCCTCATAACGCATACATCCCACTAGTTTATTTCAAAATTGGCGAGTCACACTTCCCTAGTTTCCCTTGTCAGAGTAATTCACTGGATAAACCAATTATTCTACTTAAGACCACTAGTGTGTTAGGTTTTTGAAACTTTTTCTTATCAAAGCTAATCAGGAGGTTTGTGGCCGGACGTTAACAATCAAATGATATTTAGAATTAAATCAAATAAGATATCGTGAAAATTAAAAGTAATTAAGTTATATTAAAGTGACCGAATTGACGAAAATTTTTTTGAGGGAATGATTTTTTGTTAAATTGTTTTTAAACTTTTTTTAATTTTAGCAAAACCATATTATTGAGCGTATCTCTCTCACATATCCATGAGAAAAATATTAGACCTTAAATAATTGTGTACACATATAAAGGAAGCGATTTGTTCTGAATAAATTTAAAAAATATAGTTTCTAATAATTATCATTCGATTTTTTCGCAAGATATTTCAAAATGGAATGTGGTTTTATGTTTGTCATTTCTTACGTATACAAATTTAAGTATATATTGTGGTGTTTATTTTGGTGCTCTTAGAAAAAGACTAAGTTAATTTCTAATATATATATGAGAAAATATTTCATGGGATTCGTTGTTTACATGCTATTAGTGTTGACTTTTTTTAATCGATGACTATTTCTGTATACATTTGCAATAATGTGGATTAGTTATATATTTTCTAATTTCTAGAAATAAAACTAATACTAAATGAGGTACTTTTTTTTATAACCGTCGTTGAACAGCCGACCCAATTTTTCGGGTTTACGACTACTCATGTTCAACTCCGTAGCCTTGTCATTTTGAACCCAATCCAGAAGACAAGAGAACTCCTAGATCAAGTACAGGGAGAAATTTGACGTTGTAGAGGTATTTTTTTGAAAAAAGGTATTTAATAGTTCGATTATGAACTAAAATCAAACTATGATTTAGAAGGAATTAAATACTTATTATTCGAGTGAGAAGGCGAATTAAATATTGACTATTTTTAATGGCTCATTTATATATATAAATACAGTTTTAAAGTAAATGGTATAACCTGTGAAATTGTCAATAAAATTGAATTCTAAACATGTTATATTGGATGAAGATTTAGATTTTAAAGATAAATGCTAGTTTCAGATTGCAGAGGTACTTTAGTGAAAGCCTATCTTTTGTATAATTTGAGTAAAATTATTTGAAGTATAAAGAAAGCATAAAACGTTTGAAAATTATTTCATCTGAAATATAAAGTACACGGTCTCATTTGAAACATAACTTAGCTCCAATACCCATTATCTAACGAAAAGTGTAGCTTCAAAATAAATGTCTTTCTTACGATTTTGAAAACATGCTAGTTGTAAGCGATAAAAATACTGTATTGTTTTGTATTCATGGTTTTATTTTAACTATACTAGTTGTAAACGGTTTCACAACCGTAAAGGTAAAAAATGTTCGTAAACGTAAGCATTACGGTTTATTGGATGGACAGACAGCTGCGGGTAATTTTACCGTAATGTTAGAATGAAATTGTGTGCATGAAAATCCTCATTAACTATTAGTTCTATCTACATAATATTAATTCATTTGATTCAACATAAAAAAATACATCGAAATAACCTTTTACAGTATCATTCCTGCTCTCACATCAACATAACCTTTGGAGAACATAAAGTATCCTCAAATTACGTTCATATTAACTCACAAAAATGAATATTTTATTGTTTTTGTCAAAAATTATATTAAATTTTTACATAATGACGCTCCACTGTATTAACTACGTCAAAGAAATTTCATACTGATAACAAAAATTGCATTTAATGACACAAAATACGAAGCATTAATCACGTATAAAAAATGATAAAATCGCTATTTCATGAATGTTTTATTTTCTTTCTTGTTTACAGCGTATTTACAATTTAAATAAACTAAAATATCACAAGGAAATCGAAGTTATAGAAATAATATAATAAGTAAAATAACATACCCAGGTTCTAATCCATATGCATTAACGACCCGTCGCTGATATGTTAACGTTTGTCACCAATGTTTCGTCCCTATCAATCTTGTTTGTTTCTTCAACCTTATCGATGAAACAACCTGTAGACAAAATGATTTACCCCCCCAAAAAAAGTCGACAAAATTGCCCAGTTGACCAAAAGGAGACAAAACGAAGTGACTCATTAATGACTTCGTATTGATTTATTGGAATCAAATACATTTGTGTGCTCAATTTAGGCTTAAAAACTTTTGTTAAATAGAAAAAGCACAATACAGTTGTTGCTTTGCTTTTATTAAAATTAAACTGGGTGCCTGGGCCGCGCAACCCATTCATCATAAAATATGTACAGTGTGTAAAAACATTTTGGTTTTTGCAACATTATGGTAGCAAGAACAGAAAAAGAAAAGATAATTACATAATAAAAAATTTTTACATTAAAGATATTGCATGCTTTGTTTGTTGTTTAAGGTTGTAGTTTTCTTTTACATGGTTATATTACTATGGTTTTATGCTATTACTTTCAGAATTTTTAAGGAAATTATTGAATCATTTTAAAAATCTATTTAGAGTTTGCTTTTTTCAGTTAGTCGGGAAACACTGTTGGATGATACTCAGTTGATGCTGTTCTGGGTGAATTGGAAGGTTGATGTTATGTACAATGATCGATGATTCGTCCACTGAGTTGATTCAGATGATGCGTTTGAGAGGATGGATAATTCCGATGCTATCTTTGAGAAAATGATGACTGTTGGGGTAGAACTTGAGATCTGTGGGGTTGTAGTCGAGCGCGTTATCCATTCAGCTATGCCGGTTTGCTATTATTTGTGCTGATGATGATGATATGAGGCGTCTGATGTGTAGAAAGCTGCTATTGGTCTTAGATGGGAATCCTTTTTGTCATTTTCAAAAGAGAGGTTCTGGTTAAAGTTGGCTGCTATACATTTTTCGGCTTTTCTGTAGAAGTCTGCGTTCAGTTTGTTGATATAATCGGATAGAGGAGGAATTTTGAGATCTGTGTGGATATTTTTGTTTCTGATGAACCAACGGGCGCGGGTGATTTTTCGTAGGATTTTGTTCTGACATCGGTTTAGCTTTTCCATTAGATGATTCGGTATTGTGGCCCAGGCTGGAGAGGCATACGTTAAAATTGGTCTGATCATACTGGTGTAGAGGAGTTTTCGATTTTTCAATGATATATTGGGATTATGAATCAGTGGCTGTATAGTATTTGTTGCTGCAATTGATTTATTGGTGATGTACTTGACGTGGTCTGCCCAGGAGAGTCTATTGTTTATTGTTAGACCGAGATATGTGACTTTCGTTACTATTGGGATAGGCGTGTTGAAAAATTTTGGGATGCAGTTTTGCTGGATTCTTTTTCTTCTTTTTTGTATGACTAATATTTGGGATTTTTCCGCGTTAATTGCTGTCTTCCATTTTATACACCAGTTTTCTATTTCCTCTAATTGATCCTGTAGTTTTAGAAGGGCTAAGTTTGGATTTCGCGATTTGATAATGATTCCTGTATCGTCTGCATAATAAGCTGTGATGCTGTTATAGTCGTCTTTGTTTATCGGGAAGTCATATGTATAGAGTATGTATAGGATCGGACCCAGTATGCTGCCCTGAGGGACACCCGCTGAGATGCTTCTTTTGGTTGATTTTAGATTTTGGATATTGACCTGAAAAGTTCTATTGGTGAGGTAGCAAGAGAGTAGCTTAATGATGCCGGGTGGGAAGTTAAGTTGTATTAATTTATATGTTGATCCGGTGTGCCAAACTTTGTCAAATGCTTTAGAAATATCTATCATGAGGAATACTATTGCTTCTTTATTTATAAGTGATCTGCCTGTGTAGTCAATAATTCTTAGTAGCTGTTTGGTGGTATCTAGTTTTTCGCGAAATCCATATTGCTCGTCTGGTAGTGCTGTTAAGAGTGGTTTTATTCGGTTGTATATGATTTTTTCGAAGATTTTACCTATGATGTTTAGTAGACTGATTGGTCGATAGCTCTCAGGGCAGCATGGGTTTTTGTTTTTCTTTAGGAACAGGATGACTGAGGCATTTTTCCAGATGGTTAGGAAGTAGTTGAGGGTTAGGCAGCTGTTTATTATGCTTGTAATTTTGCTTATATAGTTGTCTGGAAGTGATTTCATCATTAGGTTTGTTATCCCGTCCTCTCCTGGTGCTTTTCTGTTTTTTAGTTTTCGGATTATATTTTGGATTTCGTTATTTCCCGTTGGTTCAATTGGTTCGTTTATTAGATGTTCTTCAAGAAATTTGCTGACTTCTTCTTCTATTGTATTGTGATGATTGATATCTACATTTGCATTTGGTGAAAACTGGTTCTGTAATGAATCGGCAAAAATTTCGGCTTTTTCGTTGGTGTTGTATATGAGATTGGTTGCTCCTCTGATTGGTCTGTTGATTTGTGGTTCGGACCTAAAGATTTTTGCTATTTTCCATATTGATTGATCAGATGTGCATAGAGAGGCGAGCTTGTTTTCCCATAGTTTCTTTTTGTATGTTCTGCTTTGTTTTGATTTCTTTATTGAGCTGTTTCATCTCTTGCGTGTATATGGGGTCTGCTGTTCTTTGATATGTTTTTCTATAACAGTTTCTTAGTCTGATGTTATTTTTAATTGCTGGAGGGAGTTTGTAGTGGTGGGCTATTTTATTAATTTCTGAGGTTGCTGCTTTGTATGCTTTGGTTATTTCTTGCTGTAGTTGATGTATATAATTTTCAATAGTGAGCTCGTCTTCTAGGTTGGGTAGGTTACTATTATTTGCTGTGAGTATGCTTTGGTATAGGTTCCAGTCTGTTTTAAGTTTTGGTTTTTCGTTATGCTGCGTGGATAGTCCAATTGTGATTTGTACCGGCAGATGGTCAGAGGATAGTTGGTTGTGTGTATGGGCTACTATGGGAACTTGGAGATTAGTGATGGCAAAGTCTAGTATATCAGAGCTATGACTTGTAATATATGTTGGGCTGGTTGGTGAAATGACTGTCAGATTATTTTTCAGTACTTGTTTTCTTAGGTGATTTCCATTGTGGTTGGTATTTCTGCATCCCCAAATAGTATGTTTGCTGTTTAGATCTCCGGCGACTATGGTTGGTATGTTTGAGGGAAAGAGAAGTTGAATGTCATGATCGGTGAGCTTATTTTGCGGAGAATTATATATGCCTGTTATTTTGATATCTTGGTTTAGGTGGTTTAATAGTATTGAAATCTGTTCATATCCTCTGTTTGTAGTTTGGCTATAGGTTGTGGTTGTAAGACTGTTTTTTGCTAGCCTGCTGCTGCTGTTGTTGTTGTTGTAGTACATTTACGTCGCACTAGAGCTGCACAATGGGCTATTGGCAACGGTCTGAGAAACATCCCTGAGGATGATCCGAAGACATGCTATCACAATTTTGATCCTCTGCAGAGGGGATGGCACCCCCGCTTCGGTGGCCCGAAGACCTGCACGCGAAGTCGAGCACTTTACGGTAGAGCAGTTTAACAAGGATCCATACCGCACACCCTCGGTCCCAAGGTAGACTGATCCAAGTAGTCACCCACCCGCACACTGATAGCAGCTGGTGATGCTTGACTTGAGTGATCTGCTGGGAACCATGGCTTAACTATCAGTCCTCTGCGGGACTGCACAATAAGACACACAAAGAAGGACAGCATGAAGATACATCCAGGGTAACAGCGGGATTCGAGCCCGCTACCTCCACGCTTTACACAACGTTTGGCGGACGATATCTCGCGACCACGGAGGCTCGTAATGGATAATCCTTGTTCATATATGAGCATTGCTTTTTTGAAATTTAAGTGTGGAAAAAAAACAGATACATAATAGGATCTCCATTAAACACTCTCCAACTAACTATCAATTTATTTAAAAAAAATTGAATCAAAAATACAATTTTCAATTCTAAAATTATTTCAGTATCCGATAATATCGGATTGAATGTTTCGTTGATTCAGCGTCTCTCACGTAACACATCAACAATCTTTCAAAGTAGTGACTGCAATTGCCTATAAAAAATATGCAATAAATCTAAAAAATGAAACTAAATATGTTTAAAATGCAAATCTGTAAAGGTTTCATTTCTGCAACGTGATGCATGGCAAAAAGAGTGGACAATTTAAGAAAAAAAATGCTTCTTCTCTAGCAATTGCAACATCTAATGATTTCGTTTTACATTAAAATTTAAAAATTTAGGTACGTTTTGCACCGTTACTTGAATGCACTCTGCTTTAATGGGTGCTTGAACCCAATATCATTTGATCAATTTTTCAATATCCACTCCCTATTGTTTAAAACTTGGAACCGCTATTATTTTATCAGCTTTTTTAAAATCCATACTCTTTTGTTTAAATCTTGAACCCACAATCTTTACATCGGCAATCAAACCCACTCTCTTTTAGTTGGTGCTTGAACCAACTATCATTTGTTCAAATTCTATAATCCCCTCTCTTCTGTTTAAAACTTGAACCCAATATCCTTACATTGGTACTCTAACCCACTCTCATTTGTTCAAAACCACTATTTCAATTTTTATACTCCATTATCTTTTGTTTAAAACTGGAACCTATTATGTTTACATCGGTAATCAAACCCACTATCCTTTAATAGGTGCTTGAACCCACTAACTTTTGATCAATTTTTATATCTTTTGTTTCAAAAACTTGGAACCACTATCTTTACATCGCTACTGGTACCCACTATCCTTTAATCGTTGCTTGAACCCACTATTTTTATATAATTTTTTTTTTTATAATCCTCTTTCTTTTGTTAAAAACTTGAAATTACTATCGTTACGTTACAGCGGTACTCGAACCCACTCTCCTTTAATCGGTGCTTGAAACCACTGTCATTCGATTAATTTTCATTCTCCACCCTCTTCTGTTTAAAACTTGAATCTACTATCTTTACATCGCTACTGGTACCCACTATCCTTTAATCGGTGCTTGAACCCACTATTTTTATATAACTTTTTTATAATCCTCTCTTTTTTGTTAAAAACTTGAACCTACTATCTTTACATCGGTTTTCGACCCACTCTCCTTTAATTGGTGCTTGAACCAACTATTATTTGATCAATTTTAATAACCCACTGTCTTTTGTAAAAACTTGAACTCACTATCCATTTATTTCTATTAATGACTATTTTTATAATTTTTTTTATAATCCTCTCTTTTTTGTTAAAAACTTGAACCTACTATCTTTACATCGGTTTTCGACCCACTCTCCTTTAATTGGTGCTTGAACCAACTATTATTTGATCAATTTTAATAACCCACTGTCTTTTGTAAAAACTTGAACTCACTATCCATTTATTTCTATTAATGACTATTTTTGTGGATGTAGTTAATTTACGTCGCACTAGAGCTGCACAATGGGCTATTGGCGACGGTCTGGGAAACATCCCTGAGGATGATCCGAAGACATGCCATCACAATTTTGATCCTCTGCAGAGGGGATGGCACCCCTGCTTCGGTAGCCCAACGACCTGCACGCGAAGTCGAGCACTTTACGGTAGAACAGTTTAACGAGGACCAATACCGCACACCCTCGGTCCCTACGCAGACTGATCCAAGTGGTCACCCACCCGCACACTGACCGCAGCCAGTGATGCTTGACTTCGGTGATCTGCTGGGAACCGTGTCTTAACGATCAGTCCACTGCGGGACAATGACTATTTTTATAATTTTTTTTATAATCCTCTCTTTTTTGTTAAAAACTTGAACCTACTATCTTTACATCGGTTCTCGACCCACTCTCCTTTAATTGGTGCTTGAACCAACTATTATTTGATCAATTTTAATAACCCACTGTCTTTTGTAAAAACTTGAACTCACTATCCATTTATTTCCATTTTTTCTAACCCATTCTCTATTGTTTAAAACTTGAAACCGCAATCTTTACATCGTTACTTGAACCCACTCTCTTATCATTGGTGCTTGAACCCACTATCATTTGATTAATTTTCATCATCCACTCTCTTTTGGTTAAAACCTGAACTCACTATCTTTACATTGCTACTCGCATCTACTATCGTTTAATCGCTGCTTGAACCCACTATCATTTGATCAATTTTTATAACCCACTCTCTTTTGTTCAAAACTTGAACCCACTATCTATACATCAGTACTCGAATCCACAATTATATGATAAATTTTTATATTTTAAACTTTTCTATTTCAATTCGGCTATTTGAACAGAATTCGAACATATTATGATTTGAAAACTTTTTTAACCAGCTCCCCCCCCCCTTCTTATTTTTTTTTCAATATTCGATCCCACTATCTTTTTATTGATACCCTAACCGGATATCATATGAAGAGTTTTCAAGCCCACTCTCTTTTGAACAATTCTCTTACCCACTATCTTTTTATTGGTATTTGAACCCGCTATCATTTAATCAGTACTCGCACTCTGTTATTTTTATTTATCGGTACTTAAATCCACTTATTTTTACCGGTTCTCGAACTCGCTATCATTTGTTTAATACTGGATTCTACTATTATTTGAATCCACAATCTTGTGATACAATTTATTTGAATCCACAATCGTTATATATATTTATACATAAGGCGTACGTACGTCTGTATACACGCGTTAACATTCTTACGAGCATATGTACATTTAGCTTCCGTATGTATCCCTATACATACATACAATGTACGTTTGTATCTATGTTGTTGTACGTATATACAATTTAGGTGTGTATTTATGAACGAACATTCATTATACACAAGTACAATTACAAAAATTTCCTTTTTTTTTCAAAGAATGTTTGACGATGATGCAATTTATTTGAAAATTTTTTCACTAATTCATTTATTATACAATATATGTTTTATTATCATTGGCAAATTATTATTATACCCATAATATAATTTTTTTATGTATTTATAAAACACCTCATTTAATTACGGCGTGTCTGTTTTGTAAAAATGCCATTGTCATTTATTAATTGTTATTAAAACTTTAATATTTATTTATTTGTTATGTATGTAACAAAATATGTTATCACCATAACGGAGTTTGACTGTATTTTAAAGTTATAATAATGCTTAAATTTCCACCAAAAATTTAACAAGCGCTTTTTTTAAAAAACTTTTCAAGTGAAATCAAAGTTTTAAATTTAATATTATAGGAAATGACATATTTTGGTAGATAAAAAAAAATCTTAATTCTTTTTAATTTTTGACTTCTTCAGTCAAATTTTAATAATTGTTTTAATTCAAATTACAAATTGCAACAATTCTGCTTTTGTTAAGGTATCTAAAAAATTTTATTATAAAGGGAAGAATTAAAGAAATCTCGTGCTTAATTTAATACTGGCTGAATAGGGGGATTTTCCTTTCTCAAACATAATTTAATGTCTGGATACTTTTGTAATTAGATATTTTCTCCGTAATTCAGAATAACATACTTTGTAAATCACGAAAAAAAGTACGAAAAAAATCCCACCTCATTGACATTTTTTGAAACTTAATATCAGATTTGATTTATGCAGCTGAACTTTAATTTAAAAAAGAATAATTAAATTCACTCGTAGTTATTTCTAAAAAAATGAGTCCCTGTACAATGTCTTATTTGAAGTTTTAAAGGAACTTTTAATACTTTATACATTAATACATATATAATATACTATAATATAGTATTGGTATAAATAATAGATTCATTGTCTTTCGGGGCCATTATATTCTGATAAGTTAAAAATTTTAAAACTGATAGAGGATATCAATTGAAATTTCTTTAAAGGTAGTTAGTTACAAAAAGTATGAGTTGTATTTTATAAAATCGCAGTACAATAAGTATAATTATTGAAGTTTTAAACATTTTTAGAACTGCCTAAGTGTCTTAATTTTGCTAAATAATAGGAAGTTGGGAAAGCTTATTTCTTAATCTTTTTCTCGGAACATCTAGGAAAATTTTTTGGTCTTATTTTCTAGAAAAGCTTTAGTAAAAAATGTGCTCAACTATAATGATTTTTATTTCTGAAACTAATTAAAATGAAGGATAAAAGATTGCAATGACTTTAATTAAATTATATTATAGTAGTATATGTTAATGGGAGTGATTAAAATATGAAAATTGTTTTAGTAAGTGAACATTGGATATCAAAACGTGTCGAACTGATATGCATCTTTTTTTTATTATTACATGACAAAAAGAGAGAGTAAGAAAAGAGAGACAGAGAGAGCGACAGGAGTTCAGAACTTAACTTACTTTCAGAATTTAAACATGATATTCAAGCTAGACCAAATATTATAATACCGGATTCTAAGGTATCCTACCACAGAAAATAATTATAGGATTAATAGAGGGCCCACAATGTTGTCCTATAGGTTAGTATGCATGTATATAAATAATAGTGTATTGAATACCGTTAAAATAGGGAAATTCGAAGTCAATATTCAGTATTACTACATGGCCCCAAATTTCACCTTAATATTGACCCATAACATTCAAATTGCACCATGTATTATATCACCGGGGACTAGCGTACTTAAAACATATAAAATTCAAACATTTAACGTTTAATAAATTTTGAAAATGAAAATATTGAAATATCTCTACAGTTACCCAAATGATTTCATTAGTAAAGCTTTAGACTATTACGACTCGACGCTTTAAACTATTGCTTAAAAGTTCAAATAAATCTTTACAGCAATATATTTGGAAGCTTTTAATACATGAAGAGTAAAATGTTTGAATATTTGTAACTCTAATCTATGATGTGTAACTCTAAATTAAATTTGTAGTGATCTATGAAAGTATTACAGCAGATGTTCCTATTGTTCAACGACATTTTTTTCAAATAGTATTTGTTTTTAAATACTTGTTTTTTCGAGTTTTAATTTATACTCTTTGTTTTGTGCGTAGGCACTGATTTTGTCGTTTGTATTTTTCAGAATTTTCTGTATTCTTGATTTGTGACTAATGTGCAAGTTTTGTGATGCAATGACCACACAGGATGAAAAGTTTCGAGGAAGAATCAAATGATTTGAAGGGAAAACTACTGAATGGACGGAAAAACGCTTCCAGCACAAAGAGCTCGTCAATTATTGTTTTGCTAGCCTAGTAGGTGACAATTTACTACGGAAGATATAAAATGAATGGTGCGTTCCTTTAAAGAAAAAGTCGTGCGACTACCATCCATAAAGCGCATTCGAGCAGTATCGTCTTAACGTACACCCGGCCAGTGTCCGAGGGCCTTTTCGAATCTTACTTTTTATAAATTTTATTAAAAAAAACGAAGAATAAACAACATTGTCTTACATATTTTTCTAAATAAATATATTCTATTGTATAAAGTGTGTATTTTGTTCTTCTTTCTACAAATAGTGATTGATTCTCATGCAAACACCCATCATTTGAATCACCAGGAAAACTTCCAAAAGTAACTGACATCTATTTTTCTCCGTTCCAATGAAGTACTCAACTCTCACTTACTGTACAATTCACGATTGTGAGATTCATACGCATCTGCGAAATATATGAATGTGAGCAAGTTTTATGTTAAGTCATAATGTCACTGAAAATGCTTGGCCACCATCCACTCTGTTAAGTATTTAAAATGAATTAAATAAAGTAATCATTGAAAGAGTTTAGAATGACACAACACTTTTAAACTGGTTATGACTGATGTGCATTGAAAGATGTTTTAATAATAGCTAAGTTTGATAAAATATTTAATACCATTTGATTTTTTTTCCTCATTTGTTATTCCTTTATGTTTTTTTCATTCAATTATTTTAATTGGCTTTAATGGTTTTGAAAGTTATTTTATTATTTGAGGATTGCAATTGATTAGAATCTCAACTTTTTATTCAAAATTATGCATGGTTTAAAAATGCATTGTTCGATATTCATTGATTTTTTGGGGTAGGCAAAGTTTGTTAAAATAATTGCCTGTCTTAAAAATGCTTTATTTCGTGTATGTTAAGTTTTTTTAGTTCGATTTCATACAATGTGAGTTTAAACATCTTATAGAAACCCAAAACATTTCTGTACGTTACATAGTCAGCCCTGCATTTGAGCTATGTTAGATGATTCAATCGATTTCTTGCATGGTACTTGCTTTTTAAATTGAAAAAAAATCTCAACTTTAATATTCTTCCTTCAAATTTTCTGACCTAAATCTGCTGATTTGTACGGCTAGTAAACTCTTATCAAGTTAAAGTCTTCAAGATATCTCCTATTAGAAAAGACATCACAGATACAGAAGATGCGAAATCGAACTCTCAACCTCCATACTTCAGAAGAATACCCCCCCCCCCCCACGGCAACGTATGTTTAGTTATTGTTACGCATACAGGTGTGAATACAAAGAACGGTTTGTAAATCTATTTAACAAATAACATAAATTATCGAAGCCCAAAGTTATGAGATTCGAAACTGACACCACCCTAAGCCTCCACATTTCTAAGAATAATACCTCTCGGCAACGGAGGTCCATATTTTCTATACATATTGCTTATTAGAATTACATACATTTGCAGGCTTGTGTGCTCAATTTAGGCTTTTAAACCTTTGTCAAATAGAAGAATAGATAGCACATAACAGAGAAGGACAGTGCGAAGATACATCCAGGGTAACAGCGGGATTCGAACCCGCTACCTCCCCGTTTTGCACAGCGTTTGGCGGGCGAAACTGCTCGGCCAGAGAGGCACCTCTTCTATAATTAAAATATTGAGTGGTTCCATAAAATAATCGTTATCGGTATTTTTAAAAAGTATAATAAGTCCGAAATTAATATGATTATTGAATTTGTATTGTTCCAGTTGCTAAGGGTGGTGTTTTGATTCCGGTTTCGTAGTCTGACATTTATAGGAGCTGAATAATAACTTTCACTGAAACTCTAGATTGAAACCTGATGTTTTTTTACAAAACTAGTCGATGATAGCTTATTCATCAGTTGAACGAGTCTTTAGAATTCCTCGCCAGCTACTCAATGTTTCACCTGTCTTCTCAATTTTGTCGAAAGGTATGTAAAACTTCAAATTGTGAGATTTGATTTTGAATGTTCTTTCTTTAAAATCAGAAAATTTAATGTTTTTAAAACTTTGAGTAACACTGAGGGTTATTTTTGGTCCTTTGATATCTAATGTTTTAATGTACAAAAGTCTGTTCAAACTTGTACAAGTATGTCATTATTTTCTTTCGTAACAAAGTTGTTTTTACAACTGTCAATCATAATTTGACATTTAACTAGTGTCCTTCCTTTTAAGTATATTAAAAATCGACTTTTGTTAGAAAAAATTGGAAACTTTTCTCTGGTAAATTCTTTTATGGACATTTTTTTTTAAGTATTAAAGATATTTTGTTTTAAAATTTTATTGACTTGTATGCAAATTTTGGATTTGATATGTGTATTTATTAATAGCTTTAAACATGCATAGTTTTGATTTTTAAGCTTCTCAGACTTTGAAAATTTTTAATTTTTGAACCTCTTATTTTAATTCGGAAACTTGAATGATTCATTCTAAGTTTTAAGAGACGAATGTTGCGTTGCGTGGAATTCATTTTAAGCTTTCGGTAATCTTAATGCTAAACTAATCCGTATAAAACCGTGCAGTTGACATTTAAAAAAAAAAAATTTTTTTTAATTTTTTCAATCTGATTATGTATATTTAAATAAAAATTTAAATTTACTTAAGATATTAAGTTAACTTAATTCTGTGCTTTTTAAAAAAAATATTGAACGAGTTTATTTAATGTTAACATATAACCAAAAGACTTCGTGAAATTTTAATGTTGGCCAAAGATAACTATTTTATTTGGGCATTTTTTCTCAGGTATTTGAATTTTTAAATAACTGCAATAATGCAAGCTTTATTTTCGTTTTAAAATTTTAGTTTACTTATGACTAAGAGTGATTTCTCTAGCTTTATACTAGAGCTAAATAAACTAGAACCATTTATGTAAAAATAAAACCTCTGCCATACTAATTTTATAATCTCTGGAAGATTAGAATTGTGCAGTGGAACATCCGGTTACCTGAACACCTTTGAATCGACTCCCAAAATCGTGAGAATAGCTCGAAACATCTATTTTCTTATTTTGCCTATTTAATATTAAATCGTATAAAAAAAACCATATTAATTATGATAATCTTGAAAATTTGTAAAACATTTGACACTATTAGTGTTACTTTGCTTTTTTATTACAAAAACTCAGTGGTTTGTGTTTTGCTTCTCAAAACAAATTTTGCATCGATCTGAAAATTTATTACCAGCATCTTTATTACTGAAATTTAATTGAAAAATTACATCTTTATTACTGAAATTTTTTTATATTTTTAATTACCAGCATCGTAAAATAATTCTAAGATAAAAGTTAGGATAAAAAGTACTGACACACTGTCTGCAACTTTTCTTCACCGTGAAATTTTACTGAACAAAATTGAGTTTTTTTTCGACTGAAAGATTTACTGTAAAATCACTAAATACCCTAAGCTATGATTTCTACGGTACCCTAATTTTATCCGGGATTGAAGACGAAGTAATAGTCGGTGTTCGTCAGCTGTTCGTAGTTCCATTAATATAATGGATAATTTTAATTATTAGTATTTTAGTTAAGCTTAATTTGTACTTTTCATTCACTAAAATTGAGTTTCTAGGGTTAAGAAAAATTTTCTAAAATCGGTGATTAGTTAAAACAGTGTTTTCGGGCTCACTCGCGTATACTGTGTAGAAGAGAATTGGTAATTTTCTTAAATTCGGCCATAATTGTAGACATTTAGTGGAATGTATCAAATATGCAAGCTTAGCAATATTTTATAAAATGCGCAAAATTGAAACCTGAAACAATTTAAGCTACTAAATGAATTTTTACGAAATAAATATGCTATGTTCGAAGTTCGAGAGACATAAAATTAAATAGATTAATATTGAACTTTGCGAAATAAGATTCAAACTTTAAACATTTTTTTAAGGATTTGGATTATTTATCATATAGCCGCAGTAGATTTTAAGATTTCCTATTTTAATACTGGTCATTTGAATTAAAAAGTCTGCAAATGTTGGCATTTAAATTTCGTTTTAATGACAAAATCAAAGGATGAAAAAAAATTCAAATTTTTAAGAATTTAAAAAATTTTGAGTTTATCTAGCATGTAAAAATAAGTGAATGAACATTAAGTTTTAAACTTTCGATTTCCCGCTTTTTTCTCAGATTTTTTTTTATCCCGCTTAAACTTTTGGGACGATATTTGTTCGATTGCAGCAGCTTTTCTGTATTTTGAACTTTCAATTCTTAGTTTATCGAAGATCGGTGCGTTTGTTTCAGAAAGTTCGTTTGTATCAAATTTTCTAACTTAAGCTCAAGATAGCGAATTTAAGTAAAGTCGCTTTAACCATCGTTCTTCGTGACGGTTGCTTATTTTGCGTTGCCTGCTCATCACCTTGTGTGCAGTCACGAAGCAGGCGAGCAACAATACCCCCCACGCTACACTGCCACTAGTTCATAGGGTGAGCCACTTTCACACAATAGATGCCAAATTTCCAAGCCCTGTGCAGGACTCGAACCTGCAGCCATTAGTTTCGCATAATAAGTCATTAAGATATTCCTATTTTGTATCCATTATTTAAAGGCTTTTATCTGTAATAGTTTTCTATTCCACTTGGTATTTCTACTTTTTGGCTTTTTTTTTTTTTTTTTTTTGCTCATTTTAAGGTTAACTAATTTATTACATTATGCTGCATTTTAAATTAAAACTTAATTTAGTGAATAAAAACTTGAGCAGTTTTACAATTATTTTGTTGCAAATTCTTATAAATCGCAGTTAAGATTTGTTATTAGTTTAACTTAACGACCAGCTTCATGCGCAATGTGGTACATGCACAAAAATGTAGATAATAAAACAGCTTGTTTGGTAAATGAAAATGTGAAATTATGTCTGAGAACTCTACATTTTTATTACAGCAAAAATCTAATTTTAAATAATTTAAATTTATTTTAGAGAAAAATTATGTATACATATAGGGGAGAGTCGGGTAGCCCCGCAAACTTAAGGAATATTGCTTATATTTCTGTATAATATTGAGTAATAATCAATATTTTTGTATGTTTCTATTGTTTTATCATCTAATTAAATAATGCAAAAAGAATAAACCAAAAAAAGAATAGTTTAACTTAAAAAAATAGAAATTTAAAAAATTTGACTATTGTATTCAACATATTTTCAAAACTATTGTTTACCATGTTACCAGCTGCATAAATACTTGAAACTTTGAAAATAATCTTTTTTTAATATAACAATCAATGCCCGATGGCCCATTGACTTGAAAAAATATTCTATAGATATGAAATTGACAGTGGGCGGGGGTACCCGACACTCCCCTACATCCTGATATTATCTTATACAAATGTTTTGACGTGGGAAGCGGAAACAAATTTCTTTTTAGTACATGCATCTAAATAATTTAAATTTTCGTTGAAAAACTTGTTTAGTACAAAAACTGTATTGTAATTATTTTTTAGTACAAAAAATACGGTAAAAAGTAATGACACACTGTATTCTGATTTTCTTTACCGTAAAATTTTACGGAATAAAATCTATAGCGTATCTTTTTTATACAGAAAGACTTACTGTAAACTATGATAAATCTGAACGGTGCGTGGACTTTATTTAAGGTCCAGTACTTTTTCCATAATTTAATCCGGAATTAAAGACAAACTCATATGGAAATTGTTGAGCTGTAGTGAATAGGGTGGCTTAGCTCCATTTGTATAATGGAAAATTTAAATTATGAGTATTTTAGTTTTTTACTTCACTAAACTTTAGTTTCTGGAATAACGAAGCATTTCTAGAATTAGTGATTAGTTATTGCTTTATTATCGGGCTTTCTCAGATTTAATATGTAATAGAAAATTTCTTTGCTGACGTTAGTTTACTTAATGTCTTCAGTTAAGGCAGAATTTAAGTTAACTAATGTCTGGGTTTAGAAATATATTTTATGCTAAACTGAAAAAAAACTGAAACATCTGAAACTGAAACGAAAAGCAAAACTGAAGCAACTTAAGATAGTTTGATCTACTAAAGGAGTTCTTACGAACAAAGGCCTAAAATTATATTAATAATTAAACTTAATTTGCGAAATAAAACTCTTACTTTACAATGTTATTAAATTGGATTCTTGATCATGCAGCCGCAGTAGATTTTATGAAAAATCCAAAGGTTCCTATTTTAATACTTGTTATTTCAGTTTAAAGATGTGCAAAGTTTGATATTTTTAATTTCATTTTAATGCTTTAGTGGAATCTCTAAAATTTTTAAGAAATTGAAACTAGTCCTTATGAAACATCTAGCATGTGAAAATAAAGATAAATTAACATTAAGGGCTTCAGTCTGGGTAAATCTCCGGTTTAACTTTTTGGGATTAATTTTTTTGTTCCGCATTTTGGGGTTTCAAAATTCTTCGTTCGTTGCAGAAGTAAGTTTGCTTAGAAGAAATTGTGATTGTATATAAAATTTTGTAGTCGAAAATACTATCAGAAGAAAGTTTCGTATTAAAGTTAAGCCGCACTAACCATAATATGGAACTACGGTACGCAACAGTCAAAACTTTAAATAAATTCAAAGCATAACTTTTTCTTTCGCTAGAAAGTTAAATATTGATTGATTTTTTTTTTAATAGGAAAAATAAATTCTCAAAACTGTTTAGTTTAATTTCCAAATATTTGTGCTTCACTAAACGTGCCCTTTACAGAAGGTTTTGCAAGGAAAGTATAACCTTACTCTACAGTACCTGGCCAAATTATTAGGTTCTATGTAAAAATTCTAATTATCAGGTGATACTGTACATATTTATTTTTACGTGACTGAAACCGGTTTGCACTTGTTTGCGGTCATGCATCATTTGGATAAATTAGACGATATAAATATAAAACATTTATTATCGGGTATTATATTATTATATTGTAATAATTAGACTCGCTGTAGTGTTTTAAAATTTACATGTTTTGCACGAGTTTATATGTAATACTTTTATATTTAAACACATTTAATGGGTTTTTATTAAAGAGATTTTTTACATACTTCCTATTTTTGTAAATTTTTTACGTATTGCAATACAATGTTAACTAATTGTTACACGAACGTAAAGTGCAAACCGGTTTCAGTCTTGTAAAAACAATTAAGCTGTAGAGTATTACCTGATAATCAAGATTTTACATAGAATCTTATAGTGCGTCTAATTATTTGGCCAGGTACTGTATATATAAAGATGCGGGATTAGCAAAATGGGTATTTATTTATTTATTAAATTTAAATTATTATTACAGATTAATTTATTAAATTGTGGGTAGTGATCCCAATTGAGGGTGCTTAAAATTTTAGAAATTTCGATGTTTAACAACTTCATCAAATATTTTTACAAAATATATTTAAATTGAACCAAACTTTTATTAGTATTATGTTTCTAAGTTTGTTGCTTAGATTTAAAATTTCACATTGTGGTCCATATTTTAAAAATCAAAGCTTACCTAAAACTGTCGTGAAACAATTTCACTCGTACGTGATTTGCGCAATGCTTATGGCTGTCTAAATTTTCGTAACTATTAGGGACTCCCCACACCGAAATACCCTGCTCCAAATAAAACTCATGGTCATAAAATTATCAAAAAGTGCTACACATTAAGGTGATGTTCATAAAAGGTGTTAATTCTACTTAGAAAACTGAAATTTATTTTGTTTAGCAATCCATTTTTGTTCCTATTGTTCTTTTCTATTTTTATTTCAGGTATTAAAAAAAGTGTCTCTACATTGTTCTAGTACAACCGTCAATCCAGTTCGCTCAAGATGACACCCATAGTGACGTCGCCATCCTTTCATTCAGAAAAGGTTATGTTTAGATTTCTGTTTCCCAGTAGTTTGATATTTTACTTTCTTGCTTTCAAAAATGTGCCAATTTAGAACTGGCCCGCATGTTATCAATATAAATTAAAAGCATGTATAAACATGTTACTCAAACTTATCAGAATATTTTGTATAATATTACTTAAATTTTTAATGGTTCTCAACTTAGCTATCAAATTAAGTATAGAAACTTTTTCTTCCTAAAGGAAAAGATTTCTTAATTTTTCTATGTTTAAATGTTTTCTATACAAATTAATGTTCAATTCTGAACGACTGCTTTGTATCTTTAAAGCTGCTTGTTTTAAAATAAACTTTAATATCTCTTAAATATTTGTATCATTAACTTATGTTAAACACGAAACTATTAGTGTAAATTTTGGCTGTAAATTCACAACTTAAAATTCTTTTTCAGCAAAATTATTTTATATGCATAACTCTGAAACCTATACAAAATTAAACTAGATTTATTATCGTATAGTTAAACTTTTAAAATTCGAAATAAATTCTACACGCCCTCTTAAACCAAATCTCATAGCTGCTACAACTTTCAGCTTACATTTAGAAAGTAAACTCAACAAAAACGTTTACTATCCTTTCGATTAAACCTATTTTGATTTATTGGTGTCAGTTTTCCCTACATTTCGTGGAGCTAGAGCTATTGGGAACCTTTACTTTGTCTTAATGAAACAACGTAATGAATCTATAATTGATTACAGCAAAATAAAACAGGCTTAAATGGAGTGTACACATTAAGGATTTGGGAATTCCCACTATATTAATTACTTATACTATTTTTCCAACTGAGTTGTGCGGTCATTAGCTGAAAACTTCAAGGGAAAAAAAACAATACCAAATTCAGAACTTTGTTTACATAATGCCTGTAACAGTAAAGGTTAACATTGTTGGGTCAGTACGAGAAGTAAAATGTAGTCCCAAAATTATCTCAACATAAGTGGATAAAATGGCCCCTATAAATGGTTCAACAAATGTGTAATATAAATTTCAAAAGGGAATACTTAAATTACGAGTTGTTTTGCCGGTCCTTAGGTCTCACTCATTTTAGTGAAATTTGTAGCACATTCTTAAAAATTTGTCTTTGTACTTGTATCTCTAAATTATTTTAGCGTGAATCTTAAATGTACATAAGAGTCCATCAAGGAAAGGACGTTCAAACTGCTCAACTTAGAGTAAAATTTGAAAGTACATTGAACTTGTACGTTATAAATTTTTGTAAGGAGTATGAAAATTGCGATTATTTCAGTTTCTTCTAACTAGAGTAGTTAAAGCATTTTAGCTTTTTACTGAATTTGACTTTTTTAATTTTTCTGAAGTCCCAAATTTCGCAGAGTTGTAAATAGTGTCCGTTAAATCAAAGTTTTAAGATTTTTAAATTACAAAAGAGTTCCGAATCATTTATTTGATAAGTAAATTTATTACAAATAGTTATAGTGAATATTTCAATTATTACAAATAATTATCGCGAATATTTCAAGTCTAACTGAAATTTAATCCGGATAAGTTTTTTTTTACTAGAAAAAATAGTTAAATCTTATACTCTGAGATCAATAGTTTCTTTTGTAGCGAAATTCCTCAAAGCATTATCCGCCATTGCCTACACTTAGTAAAGAAAAGAGAACTGGAATAGAGTATAAAAGTGTCATTTGCAAAATATTAAGATTTAGATATATCTAGTTTTATGATATGATTAATCATAATATAATATTATTAGATATAGCTATAATTAGGTAGTTATTAGGATAGTTATAGATATATTTTAGTTAAGATTTATGATTATATGTTGGAAATATGACATATAATGACTAGATTTCCTAATTAAAATATCCATGGAAAAAAGTTTTAAATAAGCTTCATGAAGGAATTTCTCTACAATATAAGTTTCTTACTAATTACTAATCTATAGCACCTTGACTAACTCTCTAATGATATTTAACTCAGAATTTATAAGATTTAACTAGCTCTCAAAATAAAACTATTTATATTTTAACAACGACATTATAAAAAATTGCCTGAAGAATATACTTCTATTAAGAGGTTAAGTAACTTTCGAAAAATCTGATTAGTTTGGTGGTGGTAAAATTGGGAGTTTCAAAAGCATGACTTTAAGTTGCTTTGTAAATTTCCTCTGAAATTAGATTATTTTAAAATATGAAGGACCGTTATGAACATTTATAAATTTCTAAAGCACCACTTATTAAAATTTGAATTAAATCTACCAGACAAAATATTCTGTCATAAATGTGTAGCAAACTAACGGTGACTTCTTCATTTTCCGAAATTTTTAATTTTACTTTCCTTAAATTTTTGCAATTTAAAACAGTTGGATTAAAATTTATAAGACTCGTTTAAAAGTTAGTCTGAACTTTCCATCAAACGAAAAATATAAATTGTTGGTACCTTTTTATTTGTAGAACAGATTTTTATACTAAATAAATGATCCAGTAATATGAATCTTCATTATCATTCATCGGATTGTTTTATTTAGCGTGGACTTCAGATTCAATAATAGTCAAGCCATTATTGCGACTACACTTGGTGTGCCTATACCGTCCAATTGCTTAAACAATGCATTGTAATGGACCTTTTGGCATGTTTATGTGTCATGAAAAATTTCATTAAATGAGATTTTTGTTTCTTTCCATACCCAAAGGGATACAACGGAAGTTTATAAAAAATTTCTTCTGCCGCGACTGACTTTTTACCAGTTACAGCACAGCATTCAAAGAAAAGTAGGATGCCCTTTCTTTCATTAAAACTAAAAGTTTAATACAAAAACTTTTTTCCATAAGTTTATAAGGTTCTAAAACTTATGGAAACTGTATACTCGTCTGAAATTTCATCTAAAAATAATAAACTAAAATCATGTGTTCATTTTACAAGTGTTAGCAAACGAGGAATATCTTATGATGTATCCAAGCTGCTTAGCAGTGATATAAAGCTTTAAGATGTTTCTTAATATGGTATTTTTTAAAAAACAAAACTGCGTGACACACATTCTCCATAGATAAAGGGTCGTCCACGAATCTTAAAGTTTGAGGACACACTGTTAATTTGTCCTCAAATTGTAATTTTTCTATGAAGTGTTTCTACCTCCCTCTAGCAATATCTTAAAATGCCTTTTCTTTTTTTTTACGTCATCGTGGATTCACTTTCGATGATAGAGGGCATGTTAATTTTTAGCACTCTTTAAATATAGAAAAATTAATACCTAGCTTTATTGATAATGAAATTTTTATTTTTCATCACTTGGCAAAATCTTTCCAAATAATCATATGAATTGTTCATTTTGAATCTTAGTCCAAATGGTGTTCTTTGTGTTATGCATGAATTAAACAGCGTGTACACAGAAAAAGGTACAGAAATGGATGTATTATGCTACATGAAGACCATGTAGCTGATCGTCAAGACGTAAAACGTCAGATTCTGGTGTGCGCCCGTCACAGGCTTCCGGTTGTACATTTCAAATATGATTTTGCAATCATTAGCGATAACAATAGGTATAATACGATAGTATCGCGACCATTACAGATAACATCTAAACAAAATGGGTACCACGAATACTATACACAACGGCAATTATTAAATATAATATTGTGAGTGTTAAACTGTAATTTAATAAACGGAAATAATAATCCAGTGTACAAATTTTAATTCTAGAATATCGTGGTAAGATGGTAATAGATATTTCAGGAATACATAGCGATGGAGGAAATTTCGAACTCTAAGATTATAGGGAACTATGTTCTTATTGGCGACTACTCTGAAGAATCGGTTGCCACTGCGCGATGGTCTCTAATACCCATAAGTACTCGTAACAACTTTCTTCTGTATCTAAATATTGTTCTTATTATTAATTTAATGGTTTTGATTTTAAGCCAGTGATAAATTGTTTCATTACTTCGATACATTATTTTTAGTTTGGTTTAGTAAACTGTTTTCTTTCAGCCTTGACTGTAGTCTACTTAAAGAAATTTTATACAGACATCTCAAATTCCGAAATTTCATTTTTGAAGACATCCGTAGATAAGCAAGATTCCATCAAGAACTGAAGTGAGAAAATTTTTCAGCTTTTAAGTAGTGGTAAACTACTAAATATAACTATTTATTAAACAAAGCAATTTAAAGATATTTAGTGAAAGTAGTTGGGGGGGGGGGGTTTCTTTAAGTATAATACAGTTTTCTCTGATAAGTGAAATTTTATAAACACCTTCATAATTTTTACCAGTCCTTAAGGTAGTCTTCCCATGTTCTATCCTTAAAAAGGCGGTTACCTGTATTAGTTTTCTTATTCATTTTGGTTTATAAATTATAGGTTAAAAACTAAGTGTATTAATTATTTCCTCTATATTTGAAGTAAGTTATCCTAATCTGCGTATAAACTTGACAGTATTTAAGCCAGTTTTAGTGCAAATTACTATAAATCAGTTAAGTGATTCGTTACAAGCTGACGAATCTCAGCTTCATGCACAATATGATACATACTAAAAAAGCAGATAATACATCACTTTGTTTAATAAACGGAAATATTAAATTACAGTTGCGAACTCACCAAATTAAAACAAATCTAATTGTAAATATTTTTAAAATTTTTATTTAGCAAAATTATGTTTACTTATAGATCTTAGATAAGTGTTTGGACGTGGAAAACTAAAAATTTTTTTCAATACCAGCACTGTAAAATAATTCCAAAATAAAAGTAGGGTAAAAAGTACTGACTGAATGCTAGTTTTCTTTACCGTAAAATTTTATCGAAGAAAATCTATTATTTTTATACAAAGATATACTGTATAATCACTAAATACTCTA
The DNA here is from genome assembly GCA_949128135.1 of Parasteatoda lunata. Lineage (NCBI taxonomy): Eukaryota > Metazoa > Arthropoda > Arachnida > Araneae > Theridiidae > Parasteatoda > Parasteatoda lunata. Next base: position 118,030,168 of record OX421973.1, read on the forward strand.
AGCTACGGTTTAAATTTCCACAGTAAAAAAGGAATTTTATTGTACCGTCCAGTACTACTTACCGTAATTTTATCCGGGATTGAAGACCAGCTATTCCAAAGTAATAGTCGGGGTTTGTGAGCTGCTCTTAGTGAATAGTTCCATTAATATAATGGATAATTTTAATTATGAGTATTTTAGTTGAGCTTAATTTTCACTTTTTATTCACTAAAATTGAGTTTCTAGGATTGCGAAAAGTTTCTAAAATTAGTGATTATAGTTATGGCAGTATTTTCGGGCTCACTTTGGTTTAGTGTGTAGTAGAGAATTTGTAATTTTCTAAAGTTTTCTTAAATTCGGCCGTAATTGAAGACATTCAGTTGAAGGGATCAAATATGCAGGCTTAGAAATATTTTAAACAATGCACAAAATTGAAACTGAAAAAATTTAAGCTACTAAATCTACTAAATGAATATTTACGAACAAAATATGCTGTTAGTGGTTCGAGAGGCATAAAATTAAATAGATTAACACGTTGAATGCCACGTTAATTTTACATGGCTTGCCCGTCTGACCAAAATGATTTTCACAGTATGCGTTGCATATCTAGATGAAATATTATTTATAACAAAACAGTTAATTTTCGTAATCATTCGTGACGCTTCCATCTCAAATAACATGGGCGTATAAGGTTTTTATGCACATAAATAAAACTATTTTTGTGTGTTCTACATTGTATTAATTTCTTCAAACCATTTTAGTAACGATAATATAAAAAAATTAAAAGCATTTACTCTATGTGTATCTAATAATCTTGGATTTGCCAGTGACTCCACGAACAAACTCAGTTCTGGTGACACCCCAACATGGCATTCAACGTGTTATTATTAAACTTTACGAGCTAAGACTCAAACATTCTTAACTATTTGGATACTTTATCATGTAGACGCAGTAGATTTTACAAAAAATGTATACATTTCCTATTTAATGCTAATCATTTGAATTTAAAGTTGTGCAAATTTTTACATTTGGTTTTAATGACAAAACATGAATAAAAAATACTTCAGATTTTTTAACAAATTTAAAGAAAAAATTTTGGTAATTTCACTTTTTACATGCTAGATAGTAACATTAAGGGCTTCAAACTTTTGATCTCCAATTTTTTTTTCCCCGCTTAAACATTTGGGACGATATTTGTTAGATTGCAACAGCTTTTCCGCATTTTGGTCTTCTAAATAGTTCATCGAAGATGTACGTTGTTTCAGAGAAAATTTATTTGTATCAAATTTTCTAACTTAAAATACCATCAGCACAAAATAACATATTTCAGTAGAGTAAATGGAACCATGAAATTGAAACTACGATACGCAATAATCTGGACTTTAAATAAATTCAAAGCTTTAATTTTTCTTTCGGAAATTAAATATTTATTGCTAGGAAATTAAATATTTAATGATTTTTAAATAGGGAAAAATTCTCAACTGTTTTCTAGTTTTGATTTCCTAAACTATCTCCTAATTTTGTTTTCGAAAACTTTTATTAAGCGCTTACTAAACAATTTAGTAAATATTTGGTTTATGAATGTGTCCTTTACAAGAAGGTTTGTAATGAAGTAAATGTCTTTAACCTTAGTCTAGATATAAAGATGCGGAGTTAAGAAAATGGCTATTTAAGAAAGATTCAATTTTAAACATTTCACTTTTTTTTTCATTAACTAATGGATCCAATTTGCACCCTTTAGCTTGTCTCAGTATTTTGTTTCAAATTGGGACTTTTTTGAAAAAATTAAAAGTAGACAATTATTTTTAGAAGGTTGCCATGGGTGATAAATTTATAAAAATATATATTTATAATAGTATAGTATATTTAGTTTTGACAGTGACTTTATCTTCTAGAATTCCGAATGTGAGGACATCTCCAGGAGAAACTAATTCCGGAACCAGTGATTACGCTTAGTGTTTAAAAAAAAGTAACACAAAAACTAACAAAACACTTAATATATATGCCGCTCAAATGACCGGACTTTGTTTCTTAATAGAATGTACGATATTAGGAAGGAAATAAATTATTTCTACAATTCTTATTGTAATTAGAAATATAATTAATATTTCTTCTAAAAATGTGTTCTGTCTGGTTTCGATATTTTTCTGGGTAAAAACTAAGTTAGTTAGAAATGAAGTAAAGCTATGCACATAAAATATAAGCTACTTACCGAAACATTTAGTTTTTGTCACTTTTTCTGACACAAAAATTCCAGTCTGAAGTTTTAGGTACTTTCTTGAAATTTGAATTCAGTTATTCTGATTGAACTAACTACTGCGAGTCTTTGTAAAAATGTGCAACTAATCTTGTGCAATACGCTGAACTCGCATTATGTCGTCATTTTTCATCCTATCACCATATGAACTAATAAATTGTTGATCCCGTCAAATAACCGGTTGTGGTAGAAATAGTTATACTCCAAAAATTATTCGAAACTAAATATAAAAAAATTATTAACTATTAGAAAAAGTCATGAAGTCAAATGTGCAAAAAACGATAAGATGTTAAGCGCATTTTCGATGCAAAAGTTCTGAAAGGGTCATTTGACCGGTTATATTACGTTTAGTATTAACTGTTAAATTTGAACACTGAAAAATAAACTTGAACTGCGTTCCTTTTTCTTGCATTTGAGCTGTCCATCATAAAAGCTAGACATTTGAAAATCTGTGCACGGTACTCGCACCATCTCTGCTGATCTTCATGGAAAACTCTATGGGGGGGGGGGGGAAACCAGACCCCAGTTACCCCCCCCCCCCCCTCCAGCCATTCACCTTATGACTATGTTTTAATTTCAAAGACTCATTTGTTTTAAAGGTTCATTATCATTTTCAGACTAAAAAATATCGAAAATGAGAATAGCTGTAGCGAGAAGAGATTTGAACAGTTCAACAAAAGATCTTTCGCCTTACAACTGGTTTTGCTTCAAAACATTCTACCTCTCCAGTCCTTACAGGATTTTTTACTTGAAAATTCTTTCCTTCAGATTAATTTGTTAAATTGTGGGGTCACGACCCCAATGGAGGGTGGCAAAAAGTTTAGTAATTTTTATGCTTAACATAACTTTATCAAATACTTTTACAAAATATATTTGAGGGGGAGGGTCAAAATTTTCGTAACTATTAGGGACTCCCCACACCAAAATACCCTGCTCCAAATAAAACTCATGGTCATAAAATTATCAAAAAGTGCTACACATTAAGGTGATGTTCATAAAAGGTGTTAATTCTACTTAGAAAACTGAAATTTATTGTGTTTAGCAATCCATTTTTGTTCCTAATGTTCTTTTTTTTATTTTATTTCAGGTATTAAAAAAGTGTCTCTACATTGTTCTAGTACAACCGTCAATCCAGTTCGCTCAAGATGACGCCAATAGTGACGTCCTTTCATTCAGAAGCATTCAGAAAAGGTTATGTTTATATTTCTGTAGTTTGATACTTTACTTTCTTGCTTTCAAAAATGTGCCAATTTAGAACTGGCCCGCATGTTATCAATATAAATTAAAAGCATGTATAAACATGTTACTCAAACTTATCAGAATATTTTGCATAATATTACTTCAATTTTTAATGGTTCTCAACTTAGCTATCAAATTAAGTATAGAAACTTTTTCTTCCTAAAGGAAAAGATTTCTTAATTTTTCTATGTTTAAATATTTTCTATACAAATTAATGTTCAATTCTGAACGACTGCTTTGTATCTTTAAAGCTGCTTGTTTTGAAATAAACTTCTCTTAAATATTAATATCAGTCATTTATGTTAATCACGAAACTTTAATATCTCTTAAATATTAATATCAGTCATTTATGTTAATCACGAAACTTTAATATCTCTTAAATATTAATATCAGTCATTTATGTTAATCACGAAACTTTAATATCTCTTAAATATTAATATCAGTCATTTATGTTAATCACGAAACTTTAATATCTCTTAAATATTAATATCAGTCATTTATGTTAATCACGAAACTTATGGAATATAGAATAATTATTGTAAAGGAACATAACTGTTCTAACTAAATTAAATTAAAAGAACCAACATAAACATAGCTGAGAAAAAGTTTATTTTTATTACCTATTTTTACTTTAAATTGTCTTTTGTATTTTGTCTCAAATCTTCAAGTGGGCTAAGTAAATATAAAAAATTATTTTCCCTTAAATTGTTTGCTTAATCTGTATCGAAGTTGCACGAAATTGTTTATAATAGTTTTCTCGCTACTATATGTAAAGTTAAAATGTAGAAACTTTAAACTAAATTCTATTCAAAGTTTCAAGAAAATAATTGCAACCCTCTCCCAGAAGTTGGTTTCCGAAAACATCTAATGACAAACTTTGAACTTTCAAATTGTTTAAAATAGAAAAAAATAATTGCAGGAATCTCAGAAAGCCATTTTACTACATTATTACGCTGTCATTTACGACAATAAAATCTTACAAATCAAAATTTTAATGAGTTGGATCACAGATGTCAGTAGTTCCGTAACAGATGACAATGACATTTCTTGAGCTATACGAAGCTGAATTAATCGCCCTATATTAGAGAAAGAATTTATCATTAATCTGCTTTTTTACTAAGATTCTAAAAGAGCTAGTGCATGATAATGGAAGTTTCAAGAGTTTTCTGACTACAGCAATCTAACTTTTTATAGCTTTTTGTTTCTGAATAAGAATTATCGTCAATCAAAGTTATGACTACATTGCGAACACCTAGGGTGCTCAAATTTCAACTAAGGTTGTGTCTTAAAAAGCTGATCCCTTTGAATAAAAGGGACCTTCTTTAAATAAAAGCGAATAAAATTTCTAAATGAGCATTCGGAAACTAGCTCCTTAAATTTTCCAAAAAGTTAGAAAATATTTCTGTTTATTAATCTCTGCAAATCTAAATAAACTAATGAAAATAATTTCAGGATAGGGATTCGCAATTAAAGCTCAGGGGACTCTCGGGCGATATTAAAAATTTCAGATCTAGACGTCTTCTTTATTTAATTTATTAAAGTTTTTAAGGGAATATTTTGGGATAACCAAGCTAAGATGCGTCATTTTTGACTATTTATAATAACCATATCAGTGGTGCCTCGAGGGATCGAGTTCTCGCCTCCTAACGAGGTTCGTTCCCTGCGATAGCTGGCTGCTTCGAATTTCGCACCCGGTTTGCACTGACCCTGGACAAACGTAACATATCTTCAATGGTAGACGGATCATGGGTTAGTTCTCCTTCTGTAAGGCTATCCGTAGAAGGTTTTCGTGATTTTCCCTCTCCGTGTAACACAAATGCGGGGTTGGCTCTACCAAGAAGTCCTCCACGAAGACAAATTTCTACCCATATACTTGATCCAGGAGTGCGTGCCCTTGTCTTCTAGATAGGGTTCGAAATGACAAGTCAACGGAGCTTAACATTAATAGCCGTAAACCCTAAAATGGGTCTGGAATTCAATGGCTGTAATATTTATACCCATCGAAATTACAAATTATTTGCCTCCCTTTTCTCATTAATAAAATTAAATTTGGTAAATGTAAATTAATGTTTGAGCTTGCAAATTTTCTTCCGTAAAATTGGTTACTTTTCAGCAGCGCATGTCAGTTCCTTTCTGTGTTCGAAGGTACAAAAAGAAAATATCCAGTGATTATTATTGAGAATTTAATTCCATGAAATCTTGGTTTAGAAGCTATTTAAAGTTGCCTTTTTTAAAAAAAAAAAAAAAAAAAAATAAAAAAAAAAACTTAATGAATATCTGCAACACACTCTAAATGGATAAATTTTAATACAACATATGCATTACTGTTACTGAAACCTCCAGTTTTGGAATTATTAGGTCAATTGCTTGCATTTGAATATGATATAACGTGAATCTGTTTTCTTATATGCTGCTAAATTTCCACAAAAGCATATTCGCATCTTTAAAAATGTGTTTTTACTTGCGCTATACTAAGGATAATATCAATTTTTCAAATCTTTCATTTTTATTTATTTGTATAATTTCTATTGACTTACCAGGATAGAGGCTAATTTTTAATCTGTGCTATTTAATCTTTATAAAACTTTATTTTAAGAATTCTGATGCGTCCTAAACTATTACTTTAAAGGTACAGTAAAAATAAGTTTACTGACTCTTGTGTGTATTATAGATAATTATCATTTATAGGTTTACTGAACAAAAAAGCTATTAAGATCTAAAAGTAGAGTGTAATGGAGCATTTTTGGTGTTTCGCTGTCACTTTTTGAAATACACTAAAAATATTTTAAAATGGTTGTAAATAATGCATTTCATGAGGTATTTGATCTCAAAATTTACTTTGAGAATACTGTACATATCGCTGGTTCAAAACTAAAACGGCACATCTGCAAGCATAATACGCTTGCAGATGTGTCGTTTTAGTTTTGAACCAGCGATATGTCCAAGTGATGGATTAGCTAATCAAGAAGTTGGTTACCTCTTAGGCATAGCAAAACTATTCAGATTAGCTCGCTTAAGCAGTCCGCTGCAACTAATTGCGAGGCGTTAGTTAAATGTTATGCCATATTGGAAATTTGAACAATTTCTGTGTTATGAATCTGTTCACAATGTGTTAGTAGTCATCCATGATGAAGTGACAAAACAATTTGAATAGCGTCAATTGTGAAATAGTTTTTTCTGTACTTGAATATAACGTGGCAAAACTGTGAGGTGATTTTATAATTAGGTACTTGCCATTCGAGAGGATCGAACATACCTACTCATTTGACATATGACGTCAGCGCCAGCTGATCTTCAATAAATAAAATGGGGTTTCGCATAATGTTAATTAACGTGAGTTTAATTAAACACAGCGCCGTTTTCCACATTGAATTTGAATTATAATTCTTGGACTAATCACGTGTTACAATAAAATACATAAATATGTTTTTTTAAGTACCTGGTAGCTTCGATGCATAATTTATGTTCTACGTGACTTCGTGCCAGTCTTTGTTTTTAAGTAAGAAATATATTGGGAAAGAATTGAAATCATTGTGAAAAATTTTTTGTGAAGGATTATTGAATGTATCACCCAAGAGAATGGATACATGGCAGGCTTGGCTTACTCGAAATAGAATGCAAAGAACAGTTTCTAACATAAACAAAGCCACGTTTTAACAACCAATCCGGCTCCAGATACCCACACTACATCACTCATCCTATTGTAAAGTCTCCTGTTTTGAATACATTACGATATAGATTAAAAACTACAAAACTTTAAAAACTTTCATAACTCTTTTTAGGAATTTTTTGTTGAACTTGGTTAATTATACCACTTGGCAGGCAAATATTAAGATTTATTATTTTTCTAATAAGTATGAACGTGTCAAGTAAAACAATTACTTATTTCTAAGTTTATTTTAAAAAGTAATTGAACTAACACTCTCCTTTCTAAAGCTACTATTAATGTTAATCTTGCCTGTTTTACTATTTTGAAATTTATATGACGATAATTTAATCGACGAATCAAATAAAGTGTTAAGTTTAGAATGCTTAATTTGTTCTGTATGAAAACTATAATAGGATAGTCTGGATATAAGTTATTTCTATTCTCAATGAACTGAGCGATCTAATTAACATTGTTTAACATGTATTGCAAAGGTGTGTTATTTTACTTCTGAAGTTCTGAGCTTCGTATAGTGTAACTTTTCTTAAAATATTCTCTACAATACGTTTAAGCTCTCTACTAATTTCAGTGATTTATTTCTGAATAGCCTCTAATATACACTCAGAAGTCTTTAATTTTCACTTCTACAGTTTAGTATCAAGTTTTCTCTTTGAAAAGGGCCATATTTATATTCGGCAACATTTATTATTTAATGACTCAGCAACCCTTTGAGAGTCGAGGCATTTAAAATGTTTTTTATTCTACCCTCTTCCAAGCCAGGATGTTCCAGATGTTCATTTTTACGGTTTCAAAACCTCCATTCATGCAATCAATCTGGATCTGGTTCTAGTTTGTTTAAAATGAGTCTGGATAGTAGGAAGGATAGGTCAGCAGATTTGTTACCGTTTACTTTAATGCGGCTCTTCCTTTAATTTTTGCTTCTCAGTACAAATCAATTTCCCTGTCTCCAGCTATAGCACAGAATACTTTTCTAAACTTTTCTCACGAAAATGGCTATTCTATTATCGTGATTTTTGAGCTACGTGTCAGCATAGGTCTGTTTCATATTAAAATTTGTTTCTTTTTACTCATTTTGATCGTATAGAACTTCTAAATTTATTAAGACCACTCATTTGAAACAACGCGGAAACGTTTTTTTTTCTCTACGAAATTTTTTTTATTACGCACTAGCTGCAGATAATCTAAGATCCTGCTCGTTAATAATAGAAGGGGTCAGTAATAACGATTTCGGAATAAAGGATAAATTTTATTTTTGAAACAAGAAGGATGTTTAGCTCTATGAACGTCTTCAAGAAGATTTTGATCAAACGCTTTAGTTGGATATTTACGAAAAGAAATCCTGACTCGTGGCAAATATATGTCGATGTCATTGTATAAGACAAACGTATTATGAAACTGAAAATTCCAATAGACGGAACTGAACAAGTGTGAAATCCGAATTGGTAGTGGTAGACGGCCGTTCTGCTCCCTCTTCGAACTTCACATTCGTCCTACCGTTTGGAGTTTTCCGTTTTTTAGACTAAGGTGTCGTAAGGGCCGGGGTACCATAAGAACTGGGGGGTCCTGGATTGTGATGCTAGCTCGCATATCCGTGACCTGAACTCTCTGAAGTACCCTTGCGCTTACAGTGAATTCTAACTGTTAAACTAGCTCCTAAATTTTTCTTGCTCTCGTTAAATTAACATTTTAAGGGCTGAGGTGGTCTAGAATAAGGGCCTGGACTGTAATTAAAGGTTGCAGGTCCGTGCCCTGAAAAACCACCCAGCTCTTTACTAGAATTGTAACTTTGTACAGACGTTCATATTGCTCAATATTCACGAATTTCAACAACAACGATATTTTCCAGATAGAGAAACATTTCTTCGGGGTAAAATTTGTTAAAGAATAAAATAGGACACTTATGAAAACTTGAACTCTAGTGGCGTTCAAAGTTTCAATTAAACTTTAATTCGGTTTTGTTTTGGTCAATTAAACTTTAATTTAGTTTATGATTAATTTTTAAGGGCTTGAGCTCTGTGTGTACAAATAAGAAATTTGATAATTAAATTTTATTTGAAAATCTAGCGTAATATTAGAAAGAAATGTCTGCGACAAATTTTGGGAAGTTTCATTTACCTGCGTTCGCATAGGGTTCAGAAACCTGGGCAATGTTAAAATTGCTTGACAATATAATAGCTATTTTTCGGAATTTTAGATTTCAAGGTTTGGTGTATATCAATGGTACAAGGAATGAGCTGTACATGCTGTATAGAACTACATTCCACTGCATAAAATTTTCTGGATACATTTGCCGATTGAGCCAATAGTTCTTAACATTCAAAATCTTGAAGCCGATTAGAACTCATAAGAAGCAGGCTGAAATTAAGATGGGTACACTGTACTGAGGATTTAAAAGTGCTTATAAGAATCTATAACACTGGCAAAAGAGTACTCTAAATGAAAGATTCTTAAATGGTTTGCCCACAAAGAGCTGTAGAGCCAAATTTTTACTAACTATTTCCGTGAAACTAAAGCTCTTAATTTTCGCTGAGAAGTTAAATTAATGAAATTTCAGTTTGCCTCGCATAAATTGTTCTCACGATTTTATCTGAGTTTTTGAAAGTACCTTTTATTTGACCAAAATGTATGAGATTTTTGTTAGTGTGTGAAGAATTTTTAATGTTAACCCATAACCATTAACCTTTTTAGTCATCAAAATCGTTCAGTTCTGCGAGAAAAAGAAATTAAGGCCTGCATAGGCTAATTTTTATTTTAATAATAGTTCAGGTAGGAAAACACTAGAAATATATTACTAATTTTAAAATATAACTTACATTTTTAATGTGTTAAAAGCCATTTGCTTTGCTTGTGATGATATCACTCAAAATAATACAAATGTTTTAGCTTTTAACTAAATGCATTTCCCAATAGTCTGTATCAGCTTTAGTTTTAATAGATTTTACGAAATTATTTCCGTACCTCCTTTTAAAATGACCCTAAACAAATTGAATTAAGTAGTTGTCATTAAATATCAATACTTTTTTCTATTCGTTTCATCAAGCAATTAAAAATCTACAGAAACTCTTCTGTATTTGACAAGCATTCATATGAGAGTGACAATGTTGAAATTTAAAATAAAAAATTCCAGCGTAGAATTTTTCTCTCTTTAAAAGAAAATATCTTTTATCTATTTTGAATACTGTTAACATCGAAAGCACCTAAATCAGGTATAAAATTCAAACTTATAACGTTCAATATTTTCAAAATTTATTGAAGTATCTCTGCAATTACCCAAATGCTTTCTTTAGTAAAGCTTTAGACTATTACGACTCGATGCTCTTTCTTAAAAGTTCAAATGAATCTTTACATATTTGGAAGCTTTTAATATATGAAAAGCTTGAATATTTTTAACTGTACCAACTCTAATCTATGATGTGTAACTCTAAATTAAATTTGTATTGATCTACTGGGGTATGAAAGTATAAACTTATTACAGCAGGTATACTTTACCTATTGTTCAATAACATACTTTATTTAAAATAATATTGGTTTTTAAATACATGTTTTTTTCGAGTTTATTGGATTGTTTAATTTATCCTTTTTGTTTGTGCGTAGGTACTGTTTTTGTCTTTTGTATTTTTCAGAATTGTCTGAATTCTTGTTTTGCGGTTGATGTGTTAGTTTTGAGGTGCTATGACCACACAGGATGAAAAGTTTTGAGGAAGAATCAAATGATTTGAAGGGGAAACTACTGAATGGATGGAAAAACGTTTCCAGCACAAAGAACTTGTCAACTATATGCCAGCCAACAAGGTGAGAAGATTAACTTTATTCATTGGTCCTCGAAGCTCTTTTTAAAGCTCAATGAAGCACTCACTGAATGTTATATAGATTAGGTGTTGTCTACATCCAAATGAAACAGTGAATGAATCTACTGTGAATGAGACTCCTCCTAATGCGTTGGCTCAATTGCATCGATGGCTGTTTAATACGAATTTTGCTGGATAATACAGACCACTGTACTGGCTTCAGTGGATCGATCGTAAGTTAGAATCGCATACCATCGAGCTAACCGTGGAAGATTTTCCTCTCCATGTAACGCAAATGCGGGTTAGTTTATTCAAAGTCCTCCAGGAAGGCAATTCTCATTTGTAACGATAAAGTTGTAAAATAATTCTCTAAGGACTTATTAATTTAGAGATATTAGTAATAAACCCAGAAACCTCTTTACGATGCTATCAATTTCGTACATTGTTGTCATACTAAGTATAGCTAATTCTTGTTAAAGGAACGTAATATGCAATTTAATAGAGAATTAAAAAAAAAAAGAGTCACGCTATTAAATACAATCTGAAATATTTCAAATTTTTGCATCTACAGGGAGAAAAATTTTTAAGGAACAATATATTTAAATGAAAGAAATACTTTTTTATTGCTATAAGAAGACTGGAACAGTAAAAGGCTGCGGTGGCTGACAGCAAACGGTCGAGGTTTAAAAAAGTGAATGTTTGCTTAGTAAGAAATTGCAAAATTAGGAAAAATTAAAAAAATAACTCGTGACTTTTTTGAAAACTAGCTAACCCAAATTGATCATTCGTAAAAGAATATAAATTCGCGAGTATTTGATACGAATAAATTTGTATTAATGTAAGAAATATTTGTATTCTTATATTTAGAAAGAAGCTTTGATACAAATTTTATAGGGCTATTTGAGAATTTAATTATTTTGAAAAGGGGTCAACTTCACTTTGGATCCATTGGAGAAAACCTCTTTTTAAAATAATTAAGTTTTTGAAATTGTATAATCTTGAAAAAAACTTTAAATGCGTCATGTAATATTAAAATGAACTTTATTCAAAACTTTCTAAATGAAAAATTTAAAATTTCATTAAATTTCAAGTGATTTAATAAATACGTTTGCTTTTCATATCTAGGCTTAATTTTCTTATGATAAAAATTCTATTTCAAATTGCTATAGAAAGATGTTGCGTTAGTTTTATTTAACTTTCTTGTATTAAATTTATCTGGGTATAAACTGCTTATAGGGGATAAATTTTTTTACATCTATTCGGAATGATAAAATTAAGACTTCTGCCTCTGATTTCTTCAAGGTTATTACTTCAATATTTTTTTTAAATATATTTAACTATTTCATGGAAATCCTAAATTTAAGGCAAATTATACTCTTCAATTGGTTCGTACAAACTGTAGGATATAAAATTTCTATTTAGCAATAGAACCTCAAATCATAAATATTAGTTTTATTAATAGTACACATATCTAAGAGTTAAAATTTCTTACATCACCTTTGTTTAGCTGGTATATCTATAAAGAAATTTAATCTACTTTCTTCTCGCTGAATTTGTATTAAATGATATATTTAGATAATTGTTCATCTACTAGTTCTATAGAAAAATATTTTGTGCCCCTCTAAAGTTTGAGTAAATTTTAAATTATTCACGCATTTAGAATTGTAAGAACATGCTGAAGATAGTTGTAAATTTAAACCGGATATTTTATTAAACTAGTAAACAAAATAGAACTATTAGCGTTACCAAAGGTTTTAACTGTTCCAGTCTTTTGTTTTATGTAAAGAATTTTAAGTTTGAATTTTAATTACTGTAACATATTACTTAATTTTTTTCAAATTTTAATATTAAGTACATTTAAAGTTTACACATGTATGAAACTAGAACTATCGTGACTCTTATTTTGATCCTAATTATGTTGAAAAGTAGAAAAGTTGTAGTAGTAAAAAATGTGGTTCTTATTATTGTTTATTTCAAGTTTTTCCATTCAATTTAAAGCTAATTGACATTGTATTTAGATATATTTGATGTATTAAATTTTCGATAGATTATTGTACATGTTGTATGAGATTTCTTATACAAGATTTAAATTTCATTTGTTTTTGTAATATTTTATATCTAAATAAATTTGTTGTAATTTTAATTTTTGGTCTTTTTTTTTTTTCATTATTCTATGTTAGATTAAGATTTACATAAAAAAAATTTTAACATAAAAACTAAAATTTTCGAAGTTTAATTAAGATTAAAATGGCTTTCATGTAGACAAGACTTCAAAACTAGCTTTCGTAACTAAAACCTTTCTGCAATATCGAAGCAGTACTGTGCTATGATATCAACCTTTTAAGTAACTCTTGTTTCAATGATCAGAGTTTTAATCTTAAAGAGTAACCTTATTTATTGTTAGCTCTTAAGTATTTGTCATTGAGCCGATACCAACCAATCGTTTCATAGATCCTATTATTCAGCCTGAATGAGGTGGGACAGTTAAATAATATCAAACTCCCTTTGGACAATCATTAACCAAATCTTGATCCTTCTGAGTTAAAAATCTTGGGGGAAGGGGTTTTGATCAAGATTTTAAGCTTAATCCAAATAAAATTTTTAAAAGGCAATCAAGATTTCAATCTATTGTATTTAAATATAAATACATAGTACTTAGATATTTCTATACCGAGATTAATTTGATAGAAATTTAAGGAACATTACTATTAGGTGAGAATTACGTAAAAGAGCGTATGATGTAAATTCTGTACAAAATTTATCTCCTTACTTTTCAGAAACTTCATTAAATTTTGATCTTTTTTTTTTAAATAACATGTTATACATTTATAAGTGTTTATAGACAGTTGTGCATAAAATTCTAATAAATTGGGGAAGAAACCTGCTTGGATGACCGTTTTTGTAATAGGTAAATTATATATTTCAATTGTACTTAAATTGTACCTTAATCTATATTTTAATAGTATATATACTTGATGACAGAATATTTAAACTTCAATTGACCTAATAATATTTAAAAGGTAATTATACTTTAAAAATGCGTAAGTAGTTTAATACAGGAAAAATTTAAACGAAACTTTCAATGCTTTCTTTAAATGCTTTTAAGCAAATGCAAAACTCTTCAGGTGAAATCCTAAATTTTGAATTAGGATTTGTTTTGAATTAGGATTGAACATTCATTGAAAATTGCCGAGAACTTTATCTTATTCCTTCCAATGAAAGTAAGAATAGGTTTAATTTAGAAAGATAAACTGTTCCTTTAAAAAAGGTAATTTTGCATAGGGTTGCAAGAAAATGATCAAAACTAAATTTATGAAACATATTAGAGTTCATATATTATCGATCTTTACAAAAAAATAGATTATACACAATAAAGTTAAAATGTGCCGATTACTTTGAAATAAACAGCTTTAAAATAAACAGCTGCAGTTCAGAGTAAATTTAGGTAATTAAACTGAAAGAATTTTACTTTTTTTTTTTAAATTTAAACTACGTAAAATTCCGTATCAAGCAAATATTACGTAAGCGCGTTTTGGGAATTTCGGACTCTCCTCTCTTGTCAGAAAAAGATTCGCACTTATACTACTAACCAAAGAAACTCTTAATGAAAAAACAAGTTTTTTTTTTTTTTAAACTTAGAACTGAAATATTTCGGTAAAAATCGGTTAAAAATAAATGTGTGCAAAAGCGTTCAACTCTTACAAATTCTCTAGCCTAATATTCTTTAGAAATTTTGTGTTTACCTTAAGTCTCTTCACTTCTGAAACTCTTTGTAGTTTTATCCAACTCTTTAAATTTGAAATAAAGTTAATTTAAGAAATAGTTTAAAGTACGAATTTTTCAATTTTTAAGAAGTTTTAAAAATGTCGTTTGAATGTGTAATGTAAGCGTTGCTTATAATTCTCACCCTTGTCAACATAAATAATCTTAAACCTCTCCTATTTTGATTTTGTAATATTTGTACGATCCCTTATGCATTCGAATAGAACTACTCTTTCAATGCAGCCATCCCAAAAAGTTTAAAACTAACCTTGTTTTAAGCGTTCATTCTTTACAGCAAATACTAAAAAACTTTGGCATATCGTACTTTTTTTTGTTGGACTCTTTGACAAATTCTGCATTTAATTTATGGCGGATGCATACTCTAAAATGCATTTGAGTTTTGTGCGCTATTTAACTCTAAAAATATTGACAAATGTGAAAATAAGAAAACAGTTAAATTAAAAAAAATCTATTAATATTACAATATTTAGCAATACGAAAGTGTATCAAATAAGAGAATATCACTGATACCAGTAGATATTGATTATGAAAATGTCACTATTGTAGCTATAATTATCGAAAAATTTTAATATTGCGATCTCTATAGAAAATTTAAATCTCTATTATACACAATAAAAGTAATTGAAGACGATGTGAGTTGATTAATTTTATTTGTGGTAAATAACCATTGAAAAATACCAATGTAAAAATAATTGAATAGGTAAAATTACAAAAATATCACCATTGTTAAATTTTTCTTTTTGACATTGAAATTCAAATCTTTTAGGTAAAAGGATTGCTCATGTTTGCAAAAAATCAGAAAAAAGCAGTTGGCACACAGTTCGTATAATCGATAAATACCCTAAAAGTCATTAAACTTGTTTATCATTAGTTCCAATTTAAATATTATTTAAGTCTTAACCCTTTTCGCAGATGGGACACCGATGTTTCTTATTTTTTACTGACACTCTTAATTAAAAGTTAAGGCATATTTAGGTATTGTTTGGTTACAAAATGTCTAGTAATCACTAAGAAAATCTGTTAGATTATCGGAATTTGGGCTAAAATAAAATCTAAAAAAGGTAGTTTGAAATTTGTTTATTTCTTTCAAAATTTTTTAATGTATTGCTCACGATACTTAATAAAGAAGTTCCTTTGTCTTCTGGAATGGGTTCAAAATCACAAGGATACGGAGTTGAACATTAATAGTTGTAAACCGAAAATTGTTTCGACTGCTTAATGATGGTGGTTAGACTTTAGTGATTCGACTTCAAAGTCACGCTATTGGTCGAAAATTACAAGACTACTTTTGAGAAGGGCTGACGTTGACGCAATTTTGGAAAATTGTTAAATTTTCTTTAATTCTACTTAATAATGTATAATGGATTTTAATATAGTCTCAATATATTTAACTATTTCTTTTTCAGACTTGTTCTTTAGTCTAATATTCCAAAAAATTAAAAGGAATTATTATTCTTTCGAAAATAGTGATTTTTTTTTTTAAAAGGCACTGATATCAATAACAGCGTGATTTAGATTAAGATCTGCAAGGTAATATATACAGTACCCTTCCAAATTATTAGGGACACTTAAAATTTCTAAAAAATTGTCATTTTTCAAAGTGTCATAACTTTTTCAAAAATAAATCAATTTTCATAAAACTTTCAGGATGTCATGTTCAGGTCTTATACTTTCTCCTAAAAATTAATAATTTAATTTATCTCAATTTTTTGCAGACATTTTCACATTTGAACAAAGCAATTTTTATTTTTTTAAAAATTTCAAATCTGACAAATTGCTACTTTGTAACAAAATTTTTTGCATAAAAATTATTACTTTTAAATTAAAGTACAAGTCATTAACTTTAAAATGCGCTAAAGTAAATGAATTTACGATTTTGTTTGACCGAGATATGAGATTTTGAAAATTTTCTGTCATTTATAGCGAAAACGAAATTATTGTGAATTCGAAAATTATTTAGTATTTAGTATTTTTTTGCAATTTTCTTATTCGGATTAGATAAGTTTTTTTTATTTAAAACATCATTACAAACAAGAACATTATTTGTAAATTTGCAATAACAAGTTTAAAAAACGACTCAAGAAATTTTTAAGAAATTTAACTTTATTATAAAATTCAAAAACATTTTTACAAAAACAAGTATAATAAAAAAAAAATCTTAATATTTTGTAGCATGTCCTTTTGCTTGTATAACTAACTGCGTTTATTCTTCGCCGCATACTTTCAATACAAGCTTTTGCTTTTGCAATAATATCTACTAAATATATACTAAATAATTTTCGAATTCACAATAATTTCGTTTTCACTATAAATGTCAAATTTTTAAAATCTCATATCTCGGTCAAAAAAAAAATCGTTAAGTCCTTTACTTTAGCGCGTTTTAAAGTTAATGACTTGTACTTTAATGTGTAAATAATAATTTTTATGCCAAAAAGTTTGTTACAAAGTAGCAACTTGTCAGACTTGACATTTAAAAAAAAAAAATTGCTTTGTTCAAAAGTGCAAATTTTTGCAAAAAATTGAGATAAATGAAATTAATAATTTTTAGGTGAAAGTCGAAGACCTGAACACGATATCCTGATTTTTTTATGAAAATTGATTCATTTTTGAAAAAGTTATGACACTTTGAAAAGGGAAAATTTTTTAGAAATTTTAAGTGTCCCTAATAATTTGGAAGGGTACTGTACTGCGACTGTATTTTATTAGAATCTGTTGCAAATGCATGCGACTAAATAAATATTTATTTTAAATAGTGTTCAAAATAAAAATACTCTTTATCCTGTTCTGCGATAATTTCTTAAATAGTCAAAGTCATGAAAATAAAATTTAATAATATAACGTTTATAAGAATCAAATTACTCTTAAAAACTAAATCTGTAGCAAAAGCAGACCTTTTACACGTCATTTTTGACCTTTCAAATTTAATTACTAGCGTTAATTCCTAGCGTTAATTAGAGTTAATCGTTTCTATTTTTCAGAAACAAAAACTGCATACCATTTTTCTACCTAAATATGTTATCTCTAAAATGATTTATTGTATGATAATGGGCAGAGGGTGATCTCTTAAATTGTTTTATTTTGCACCTTCACTACTCGTTAAAGTCTTTGCAATGTTATCTTAAATGAACGTTATTACTGTGACTAAAATCAATCAACACATCGAGTCAATAGAATTAGTTACTTTAATACAAAGAATCAAACCGTTTAAAATAGTATTGCATTAAAAGAAATGTAACATTATGCCATTTCATCATTTTTCAATACTTCGATCTGTACAGATAAAATAAAAGAAACGGGTAAATTTCTGAAAACTTTGATTCAGACTATCCTTGTAATACGCATTTTAACGTATTTCGATATAAGTAATTTTTTGGGAAATGGGTAACGTCAATAAGATTTATACGTAAAATTTACATAATGTGGACGGAATGATATTACCTTTGAAATATTTGGTAAAAATGCTTTGGTATAATTTACGTAATATTAACTACCCTTCGTTAAGAATGCTTTCGTATATTTTACGAAAGAATATTTACTATTTGTATTTAGTAAAAATGATTTAGTGTAGTCAAAGCAATTTTACTATTTAAATTTCGTTAAATTTCAGTTAGAATTTATTGACTCAAATTTTTTGTTTTTTAGGTAACCGCTTTTTTCTATATTTTGAAGATTCAACTGACGTACATTTTGACGTACTGTTGCCGTAAATAATCTGTAAAAATAACTTACTCATTCTTACCTAGCAAAAAGGGGTTGATAAAATAATTTTGAAATAAACTAATTTGTTTACGTAAAATTTTACATAAAATTATGTCAAATTTGCTGTAATCCGTCGTTTCAACTTGCGTAAATTTTGTCATTTTGCTGACTTAAATATTATGTAAAAATAACATTCATTCTTACACCGAAAAAAGTAGTTTATTAAATATTCGTAAAAGAAACTAATTAATTTACGTACCAGTTTTTGCTTTAATTAGACCTTTCAGCTTAAAATAAATTTTACGAATACTTCTTAAAATTTAAAGGTGAAATATACGTATTTTTGACGTAAAATGGATGATTCTCTACTACCTGTGCTACTGTTTTAGAATGAAAATAATAAAAACTTCTGCGATTCTTCAAGCAGCAATGACTATTCATTCATTTGAATTATTTCACTCATAAAAGGAAAAAATTAAATTGCTTTTTAAATAATAGGAAGAAATTCAGGTAATTCTGCTCGATAAATCTATGAAATTTTATATTCAAATCTTGTCATTATGATAATCGAAGTTTTCAATTTCATCGGTATATCCATATAAAAGATGTCGCAGGCTTTGTTTGTCACCTATTTCCAAAATAGAAAACTTTACATTTTCTTTTTTAAAAAAAAATTTTTATGTGTTCCTCGAGGCAAATAAACTAGGCTTATTTCTCGTATTTTGTGGAACCAATGTGTAAAAATAGCAAATGAATATTTATGAAACTGTAATATGAAAAAATGCGACATTTTCTATTTCTGAAAAAACGAAAGAAATTATTTACATTATTAAATGTAGCATTTCAGTAGGTTTCCAAATCAAAATCATCAAAGATTGATTTCAAAAATGATTTGCGATATTAGTCAACAGAAATTTCAATTATGTTTGAGCTATAATTATCGCTCCATGTTTCATTACGATATTTTTATTAACTCGCTTTTTATTAACCAACATCAGTCAAACTTGTGAGTCCTTTCTAGCTAATTATGGTTAATAACACTTCAAAAAATAATTAGTACTTAAGGCTAAGAGCTAGTGATTAATTATGCTAACAGTGCATGAATTAGAATATAAATTTTGCTATTTCGTCAGCTTACTTGATTAAAATGCTAGTCATAGTCGTTTCTGACCACTACAAGCAGAGCTGTTGCTAATAGAATTTATCTTCACATCTATGACCACTCACTAATTAACTGGAGTTCAAACCTCATACGGGGCTTGAAGAATTATAATGAGTGGAATTTACGCTATTTATCGTATGTTATCGCAAATTATCCTTTTTAAAAATTAGTCATAATTGTGACTCTAACTTTTAGAAACCTTAATCATAATTGTGACTCCTTCCCACAGAATTAGACTCCCTAGAGTACTCAAATATGAGGCTAAAGCCACGATTTTTTTTTAAGTTACACAAGCAAATTTTATACTACTTTCTGATATCTAGACACAAAAATTTAAAAGAAAAAAAAGAATACTTGGAAAACTTAGTTTTATTCTAAACTATTAATTTTATTTCTTGTAAACTAAAGTTACCCCTATGTGATGCATCTTCATATTTAGTTTTACTTTGAAAAGCTTCTGAACTGCTTTTTAATGTTCTTTTAAAGCATTAATATTTAAACCATTTATTTTTATCTTATATTTATTAAAATTATAAATTAAGTGCAGTTTTATAACTACATTTTTTATTAAAAAAGACTTTTATATTTCAAAATAGCATACGAAAATTATGATTACTTTTAATTACTTTAACAAATGAAGCTGTTATCAATTGATTGCTTGTTCTCAATTGGCTGCTTATTATCGATTAATGGCTAATAATTAGTTTATAGCCATTAATAGGCTAGTTTAGCTAATAGGCCTTGTTAGCCACTAATAGGCTAGTTTATATTCATTAAAATGTACTTAACTTCCTTAACAGTACTCCAGCTTTATTATTATCAGTAATTATTTTGAGCGGAATGATTCTAAAATAAAATGTCTGTTAATGCTTAGATTTGTGTTACATTAGGAGGAGGCAACCCTCCAAGAAAAAATATGTTCTTTGGTGCGTTTTCAAAACCTTCTAATTTTGAATAGTATTCAGATGAATATTTTTCTCCTTCAAATCTAACCATTAATTGTTTTAAAATACATGCCAGTTAGCACAAAGTGCAGTTATATAGTATTACAACAAGTTCAAAATTAATTCTTGTAAAATGTGTAATTTTGTTTGCTGTTTGTATAGTAATGATTTTGCTAGTTACTCTCCAAGAACAAATTAAACAGGGTGTTCTGTAATTACCACCCTAAATTCCTTCGTTTTCTTGTCAATAATTGAAGACGAAATTAAAAACATATAAGCTATTGAAAATTAATATTCAAGCGAGAAAAAAAGCATTATCACGCACATGCACTTTTTACTTTTAATAACCAACTTTTACCTTCCTTTTATTTCCACAGGGAATCAAACTGGTTTTAATATTTTTACCGCGGTAATGACAGGCTAGATTTTTCTCGCTGAAATATTAATTGCGACACATGAAAGGTTTCTCCCTATTTCGATAGTTCTTGCTTCTATAAATAACGGGGATCATTAACCAAGTCTTATATTGACACAAACTAAAAGACCCGAAATAGCTCATTTTAAGAGGATTATTGAGAAGTGTCGGTTTCATTTTGGATCGCTTATTGAAGATTATAGAAGATGTATTGAGAAAATTATATACCTTCGTGGTAAATATTTTCTCATCTATTTAAGTTACTTAAAAGTTCAAATAGAATAAACCCGGTGTAAGCCATAAAAGCTTCAAATGCTAAAAAGTTTTAATTCAAAACAAAGTATGGAAGGATTACATAGTAGGGAAAAAATCCTGAAACAATTTGTTTGCGATATTTCGAAAAACTTTTTTCACCATTGGAAACTTCATGGGTCCCGGTGGGAACTGATCGTTGAGATATGGTTCCCAGCAGATCACAGAAGTGAAGCATTACTGGCTACGATCTGACCACTTGGATCAGTCTGCGCTAGGTCCGAGGGTATGGTTCGTCATTAAACATAATGTGCTCAACTTCACGCATAGGTCGTCGGGCTACCGAATCCCCTCTGCTGATCATCGAAATTGTGATATCTTCAGGGATATTTCCTAGACAGTCGTCCATTGTGTAGCTCCAGTGTGACGTAAATAAACTACCTCTTATTTATAAACTCCACTCACGAAGTGCTGGTGTTCGATCCTGGATTTCACTCAAGTAATTGCGATATACTTGCGCGTAAAATTTGTGGAATCAAAAGTCCTGTGGTTAATCGCTGATCAGTATCCTGTGAACAAGGATTTCGAGAAAATTGCCATCTTTTATGAAAGATCTATGTGTAAATTGAGGAAGAAGCCTTACAAAAATTGTGATGCCATTTATTCGGATCATCCTCAGGGATGTTTCCCAGACCGTCGCCTATAGCCATTGTGCAGCTCTAGTGCGACGTAAATAAAGTACCTACTTACCTTCCCATCTCTGACGGTATTTTTATCAAATAGGTACTTTAAAATATTTGATGCTCTCAAAAGGTGTTGGCACAGGTACACCCTATTTAATGTTTGCGGCTTTGCCCATTGAAAACCAGGCAGTAAATCACTTTTTTTTTTATTCTTAATCATTGAAGTTTTCTTTGCTCAGCTACTTTCACAATAACCTTATAATTTCATCACATCTCTTTCAAGATAAAGACACGGTTCCCAGCAGATCACCGAAGTCAAACATCACTGGCTGCGGTCAGTGTGAGGGTGGGTGGCCACTTGATTTAGTCTTCGTAGGGGCCGATGGTGTGCGGTATGGGTCCTCGTTAAACTGTTCTACCGTAAAGTGCTCGACTTCGCGCGCGGGTCATCGGACTACCATCCTCTCTGCAGAGGATCAAAATTGTGTCTTCGGATCATCCTCAGGGATGCTTTCCGGACCGTCGCCATTGTGTGACGTAAATGAACTACAACATCAAGATAAAGAGGATAAAAGAGAGAAGCATATCGATCATCAACTGAACACCGTAACCGAGTGGGCTCTGTAGCGTTCAAGACCCACCGTAAACCTGGTGTCTCTGTGATGTCTTAATGTGTACTAAATGCTCTTAATGAGGGGTGAAACAACCTTATCGACGCTGTCTGAAGTGGACAGAAACAAGCGTAAAGAGCCTGTCAAAAATGAACAGAAACAAGCACACCGATGCTAACTAACATTGTTTATTTCATATCGTGATTAACGAGGACAAAAATAAGAATACATGGTCTATAGAACAAGATAGAAGTAAACCTACCGAGCGTATTCGAAATATCATGATTCTATTTCCCGGGGTTGAAATAGGGTTAGCAAGGCTCGCGTGAAGTCGGTCAAAACTATCCAATATAGGACAAAAAAGCTAAACAAGACTATCAAACGGAATAAAAAGATAAGCACACTAACACAATATATAGTCAACAGAACTAAGCCAAGCAGGAGTATATTATATTAGCAGAGAAAAACCTACAATATAGAAAGATTGGGTGGGCAGAAACCAGCCGAACAAAACTATTTAGAAGTGAATTAGCCGAGCGAAACTCTGTAAAGTGTCCAGCAATCAGCCGAGCAAAGCAATATTATGTGTTCAGAAATCAGCCAAACATAACTATATAATGTAAGCAGAGATCAGCCAAACAAACCAGTTAATGTGTTCAGAAATCAGCCAAACAAAACTATATTAGGGCAGAAATCAGTCAAACAATTATACCATGTGCGCTGAGATCAGTTTAGCAAGAAGAACAAAACTATAAAATGTTGGCAGAAATAGATTTAATCAGAGAACAAGAACAGAAATTAAATCTAAGTTTATCTCACAAAGTTATAAGATTAACCCTTAAAAACTAATATGGGCCGACATATGTTTCTAAGATGCGCTAAAATTAATGACTGCCAAAACTAGCCTTTCAATGGGGATATAATTCAGTATACCAAGAGTCTCAAGCAGACGTATAAATAAATATTCCGAGGATATCCAACACAGGAAGAAATAAGCATAATGTAACTATCTAACGTCAGCAGAAATAAAAATACTGGAGCTATCGAACGTCGCTAGAAATAAGCATACAGAAGCTGTCTAACATGGGCAAAAACAAGCATGCTATGGCTAAGTAAAGTGGACAAAAATGATTATACCGAGACTGCCTGAAAAAGGACAAAAATAAGCATACCGAGGCTGTTTAAAATAAGCCTTAAAAAGCATACCGAGGCTGCCCAACATCGACATAGACAAGCATACAGAGTCTGTCTGAAGACTGCAATAACTAGCATACAGATACTGCCTAAAGTGGGCCGAAACTGGCATACAGATGCCTTCCAACGTTGGCAGAAACAAGCACACGAAAATTATCTCAAATTAGCATAAATAAGCTTATGGAAGCAATCTGGCAGGTGTAAGCATACGGAGGAAATTTAACAAGGGCAGACATATGCGGAAGCTACCTCACGTGAGAAGAAATAAGCGTACGCAAACAATCTCATAAGGGCAGAAACGAATATGCTGAAGCTGTTTAGAGTGGGCAGAAATATACATACAGAGATTGTCTAATGCGGGAAAAATTAGCAAACCGATTCTATCTAAAGTGGACAGAAACAAGAATATCGATTCTATCTAACATGGGTAGATATAAACATAAAAAAAGCTGTATAATATGGCCGAAACATGCATAACGGGACTGTCTAAAGTGAACAAAAATAAGAATGCAGAAGCAATCTAATGAGGGGTGAAACAACCTTATCGAGGCAGTCTGAAATGAACAGAAATAAGCATACCGATGCTATCTAACATGGTTTTTTTCATACCTTGACTAACGAGTGCAGAAATAGGAATATATAAGTTATAGAGCAAGATAGAAGTAAACCTACCGAAAGAATTCGAAATATCATGATTCTATTTGACGGAGTAGAAATTGGGTTTACAAGGCTCACGTGAAACCGGTCAAGGTCAAAACTATCCAATGTGGGACGAAAAAGCTAAACAAGACTATCGAACGGAATAAAAAGATAAGCACACTAACACAATATAATGTCTACAGAACTAAGCCTAGCACGACTATATTACATTAGAAGAGAAAAACCTTCAATATAGAACAGTGTTTAACGTGGGCAGAAACCAGCGAAACAAAACTATTTAGAAGAAATTAGTCGAACAAAACTGTGGAAAGTGTGCAGCAATCAGTCAAGCAAAACCATGTAATGGGAGCAGAAATCAGCCCAGCAAAACCTTGTAATGTGAGCTGAAATCAGCTGAACAAAGCAATGTAATGTTGGCAGAAATCAGCATAACAAGCTTAACTAAACCATCTATAATAATATGTGGGCTATTTTCATTTTGTTCTTATAGGAGATAAAAATATTTCTTCATATTCGGGCTAAATTAGAGTGTCCAGCACTTACTTAAACTTACCTTGACGAGGTTCCGCTTCTAGCCATTCTACGTTCTTCTTATTCCGATATCACCACCCTCTTTGCGGATTTCCACGCTGCGTCAGTATAGTTTTTATTCACTAAGAATACAATTATAATTATTCAGTTGAAATCAATACAACAACTGACTTAGATATATTTTTTTAAACACGTAGAATCTCTTCTATTCTAAATGTTTCGTAGCCATGGAGTCACATTGAACTATTGTTCTTCATTCAGCTATTTCTTGTCTTCCTACATAATAAAAGTAATATTAAAGATATACAAGGATTTATCGAGTAAAAAAAATATTACCCATTGAGAAGATGGGCTTTGGTTTGGATTTGCTAACGTCCACATACTTTCCAACTGTGTTATTTTCACTCGCAGGCATTTTTAATGTATTTATATAATAATAATTTAAAATATTTTTATATTCTTTTTTTATTAATATATATGATTTCAATAAAAATATGAATGCAGAATAAGGAAAAATATTTTGTGACGTCTTGAAACACGTATAAAGGCAGGATATGAAAGTCAATCCGACGACAAATATCAATGGAGACAGTTTTTGTAACTCATGATTTGAAATGTTGTGGCGGTTAAGAAGGGTCAATCCAGAAATAAAAAAGCATTTGATCAATGGGTAATCAGTGATCGTAATAAGGCAATCACATTTTTTATTTAAATTTGTTTTTAATTAAATTGCTACCAAAATAAGATTATACAATTTATTGTCCGTCTTTTTTTTTACAAAGTAATTCTTTACCCAAGTCATTTTCTCTTCAAACAAATCATTTTAATAGAAATCGTCAGTAAAACGTGGATAGTTTTGTTGTAAGTATACCTATAACAGGGTTCGCTCTAAGCACTCGCCAAACGCGATTAAATCGTAAATCCGGTGAATGAAATTGTATTTTGGCGTAAGTAATGGTGAATGATTTTTTCCCACTGGAAAGATATCAAAATGAATTTTTCCTAACAAATCAATGCTTCGATGACAGTAATTTACAGTATATGCGGAATTGAGTCCAAGCCTGAAACAAATTACCGTAAAACTGTTTTTTTATGGGGGGAAATTAATCATAAATAATTATTAATATTTACATTTGGAGAAGACTTTCGAAAATTGATGAATACTTTTAATATTTGGCTAATTCACTGGTTAATAATTCGAAATCCTTAGCACGGGCCCTGCTATATGAAAAACTTTCAGTTTATTTAATAAACTGAATAAAGTACATTTAGTTGTTAAATTTAATGGGATACTTCTGAATTATAATAACTATTATAAGTCTAAACTCAGTACAAATTATATTTTACTGTGCTTCTTTCTGGCAAGAATATAAAAATACATCTAAGTATAACCGAAGAAACAAGTAAAATAAGAACCCTTAAAATGAAAAAAAAAAATAAATAAAAATGAAGAAAATTGTCGTTGGGAAAATCGTTTGTGTTTTTCATCTTTAACTGTTATTCTCGGTACACAATTTCGCAGATACATTCTGTGTTTGATGAGATCAACCCTTTTGGATAGGTTTGATGGCGATTGCATCATACTTCGGATTCATACATGATTTGAAAGCTAGGCTTTTTTCCAATTTTACATGAATCATTTATATTGCGTGGAAGACCTCCTAGAAAGAGTAGGCCTCAGCACGGGTTACCATAAATATCCTTTAGTAGTCCAAACGTAATGACATATCTCGTATTTTCAACCACTGCGCAGCTTAGTACCCCGAACGTAATGGCATCTTTCTTATTTTTCATCAACTGCGCAGTTAACTTCGTCATATCGGACTACTAAATTTATTCGTGCTGAGGCCTTCCTTCTTCTAGGAGGTGTTGGGAAGATAGTCTACGGTCTTGTGCAAGTTATTGGGGTACGTTGACAATGGATCCTTTTATCCCTAAGTGGTGATCAACACCCAGTTCTCGTATTTGTATGAAAGAGGTTAGGAGAGTCACCTTTCGCTCATCGGTAGGGTTCAATTCTCTCAACCGCTTGGGTACTTTTGTGAGGGACGGGCTTCATGCTGCGTTTGCGAACGGAATCTTTTCGTTTTTCCGTTTGTGTGTAACGCTTAAGGTTTCCACGTCTACGCTCTTTGGCTTTTCAGCCTCGGTAAGTATAGGCCTTGGCATCGTTTTTTTCTGCTTCAACTCTCACTTTTGTGACCGTATCCATCAGTTTGGGACCCTCTTTATTTGTGACCTGAATGAGTATTGAAAATGATCCAGTTTGAACTGTAGGTTAGAATTTCTGATTCTTAATTAAAACAAAATTATCGTTCAAATGATGAAATTCTCTTTTATTCAAGAAGTATTTTATGGGATCTCTCTGGTCCCCTATCTCAACTTAATATATAACAAAAGTAAATGTGAAAAAAAGAATTCTAAAAAAATTGTCAAACACCAGCGGTAACCATAACAACGCATGCTCACTGTTTACTATTACTCTTGATTATTGTAGTTGAAAAGTGAGGACGCCAAGAAATCCAAACAAAGTCCCATTTTTCCGATTGATAAAAAGAGGAAACCCCCTCCAGAATATACAAAATAAGAACTCAAACTGAATGAAAAGAAACTTTCGAAACAAACAGTGAAATAAATTTTTTTAAATTTATTTTAACAAGCGGTAAAAATGTGCTGCTTTACTTTTTTTCTGATTTAAAAATATTTAGAGGGGAAGTTGAGGTATGATAGCAATTAAAGTATTAAAGTTTGGAACTTACCTCATCAGAATATTGTGCAAAAAATCTACCCTGAAGCTTCCAAATGTGTTAATTCCTTCACGTTTTGCTATGCATCCGGCTGATTGGAAATTTCTTTTGAAATCACTCTTAAATATTCTGATCTTTAATTAAGATTTCAAGGCATATTACAATTAGTCAAGAAAAGGGTGTGTTCATGATAATACACTTAAGGATTGTTTACACAGTCCAAATTCTTGAATCCGAGAACATCGAGGAATTTCTTTCTCCAAGAAATTGGATGATTCGTCGACGCTATGCAAGTTCATTATGGTCACTGATGGCTCGGATGACAAAACATGCGCATGCGCGTTGTTTATATTCAAAATTATAAAATCATACTCACGGGAATTCAAAATTGCTAAATAAATTCAAAATAAAATCATAATAACACAGACTCTAACAGAATAATTTATTTGGAAATTCATCTAAGTATGATTA
This sequence comes from Parasteatoda lunata, assembly GCA_949128135.1. Classification (NCBI taxonomy): domain Eukaryota; kingdom Metazoa; phylum Arthropoda; class Arachnida; order Araneae; family Theridiidae; genus Parasteatoda; species Parasteatoda lunata. The sequence goes on from OX421973.1 coordinate 118,058,250, forward strand.
TATAACGTTGAATAGGAACAATGCGCATGCGCAGGTATTTCATCCGACCTATCAGTGACTATCAAGAACTTAGTGTCGATTGTGTCGACTGTGTCGATTGTGTCGACAGTGTCGATTGTGTCGACTTGGATAGTGTCGACTTGGATTGTGTAAATAGGCCTGAAGACATTTTCCCCTCTATACAAACACTTCTATCAACTACAAAAAAAATCTGAAACATCCATTAGTATCATCAGCTGGAAGAAATCTTATTAGTCACATACGAATAAAAGTTAAATTACTGAAAAACATCAGAGCATTTCAAGTGGGTAAAAGTAGAACACAATCCCTGGCAAAATTACTAAACGCATTGTAAGATTCTATATAAAATCTTAATTATCAGGTAATACTATACAGCTTAATTGCTCTTACGCGACAGAAACGGGTTTGCATTTGATTACGTTCGTGTATCAATTGGTTGAAATATGTTAAAAATGAATACAAATAGGAAGTATATAAAAAATCTTCTGAATAAAAACCCATTACATATATGTTTAAATCTGAAAGTATTACCATAAACTCATGCAAAAATTATTAAAACACTACAGTGCGTCGAATAATAATTTGACTAACTTATTATATTATACTAATGTAATACCTGATATAAAAAATTTTCTACATTTATATAATATATATTTTAATTTATCCTATCGTGAAATTTATATTTATGTATCCTCTAATTTAATCAATTGATACACGAACGTAAACCAGTGCAAACCGGTTTCAGTCGCGTAAAAACAATAAACAGCTGTATAGTATCGCCTGATTATTAAGAATTTACATATAATATAATAGTGCGTCTAATAATTTGGTTAGAGACTGTCATTGTTATTGTGTATTACTTTATTTCTGATAACTTTTTAACAATCTTAGCTTTTAACGATGACTTCAACCTTTTAACAATAATTTAACGATCGCTAACCCACGAAGTATGATTAAAAAAAAATATTCCTAATTTAGGAATAAAATTTTAAGTACAAATAAAATTAAAAATCTTCACTGCCTGCGGCACACTGGGCTTCCCTCAGTCTCAATCAAGTTAAGACTGTCAGGACACCATCTTACACCGCCCAATGAGTTTTCCCGTGCCTCTACCTTTACAGATGAGGTGAGAAACGTGCAGACAATAAAGGGTATGCTAGTTGCGAAGTTAGTGGAACTAAAAACAAACTATCCTACAGATGAGGTGAGAAACGTGCAGACAATAAAGGGTATGTTAGTTGGGAAGTTAGTGGAATTAAAAACAAACTATCTTAAATAAGAAAACATAAAAAGTTTTGAAAAAAGATTGAAAAGAAAAGTGAGAGAAGAAATCTTCACTGCCTGCGGCACACTGGACTTTCCTCAGTCTCAACCAAGTTAAGACTGTCAGGACACCATCTTACACCGCCCAATAAGTTTTCCCGTGCCTCTACCTTTACAGATGAGGTGAGAAACGTGCAGACAATAAAGGGTATGCTAGTTGCGAAGTTAGTGAAACTAAAAACAAACTATCCTAAATAAGAAAACATAAAAGGTTTTAAAAAAAGATTGAAAAGAAAAGTGAGAGAAGAACTCTTCACTGACTGCGGCTCACTGGGCTTTCCTCAGTCTCAACCAAGATAAGACTGTCAGGAATAAATCTTACACCGCCCAATGAGTTTTCCCGTGCCTCTACCTTTACAGATGAGGTGAGAAACGTGCAGACAATAAAGGGTATGCTAGTTGCGAAGTTAGTGAAACTAAAAACAAACTATCCTAAATAAGAAAACATAAAAGGTTTTAAAAAAAGATTGAAAAGAAAAGTGAGAGAAGAACTCTTCACTGACTGCGGCTCACTGGGCTTCCCTCAGTCTCAACCAAGATAAGACTGTCAGGAATAAATCTTACACCGCCCAATGAGTTTTCCCGTGCCTCTACCTTTACAGATGAGGTGAGAAATGTGCAGACAATAAAGGGTATGCTAGTTGCGAAGTTAGTGAAACTAAAAACAAACTATGCTAAATAAGAAAACATAAAAGGTTTTAAAAAAAGATTGAAAAGAAAAGTGAGAGAAGAACTCTTCACTGACTGCGGCTCACTGGGCTTTCCTCAGTCTCAACCAAGATAAGACTGTCAGGAATAAATCTTACACCGCCCAATGAGTTTTCCCGTGCCTCTACCTTTACAGATGAGGTGAGAAACGTGCAGACAACAAAGGGTATGTTAGTTGGGAAGTTAGTGGAACTAAAAACAAACTATCCTAAATAAGAAAACATAAAAAGTTTTAAAAAAAGATTGAAAAGAATAGTGAGAGAAGAAATCTTCACTGCCTGCGGCACACTGGGCTTCCCTCAGTCTCAACCAAGTTAAGACTGTCAGGACACCATCTTACACCGCCCAATGAGTTTTCCCGTGCCTCAACCCTTACAGATGAGGTGAGAAACGTGCAGACAATAAAGGGTATGTTAGTTGGGAAGTTAGTGGAACTAAAAACAAACTATCCTTAATAAGAAGACATAAAAAGTTTTAAAAAAAGATTGAAAAGAAAAGTGAGAGATGAAATCTTCACTGCCTGCGGCACACTGAGCTTCCCTCAGTCTCAACCAAGTTAAGACTGTCAGGACACCATCTTACACCGCCCAATGAGTTTTCCCGTGCCTCTAACTTTACAGATGAGGTGAGAAACGTGCAGACAACAAAGGGTATGTTAGTTGGGAAGTTAGTGGAACTAAAAACAAACTATCCTAAATAAGAAAACATAAAAAGTTTTAAAAAAAGATTGATTAGAAAAGTGAGAGAAGAAATCTTCACTGCCTGCGGCACACTGGGCTTCCCTCAGTCTCAACCAAGTTAAGACTGTCAGGACACCATCTTACACCGCCCAATGAGTTTTCTCGTGCCTCTACCTTTACAGATGAGGTGAGAAACGTGCAGACAATAAAGGGTATGCTAGTTGGGAAGTTAGTGGCACTAAAAACAAACTATCCTAAATAAGAAAACATAAAAAGTTTTAAAAAAAGATTGAAAAGAAAAGTGAGAGAAGAAATCTTCACTGCCTGCAGCACACTGGGCTATTCCCTCAGTCTCAAACAAGTTAAGACTGTCAGGACACCATCTTACACCGCCCAATGAGTTTTCCCGTGCCTTTACAGATGAGGTGAGAAACGTGCAGACAATAAAGGGTATGCTAGTTGCGAAGTTAGTGGAACTAAAAACAAACTATCCTAAATAAGAAAACATAAAAAGTTTTACAAAAAGATTGAAAAGAAAAGTGAGAGAAGAAATCTTCCACACTGGGCTTCCCTCAGTCTCTACCAAGGTAAGACTGTCAGGACACCATCTTACACCGCCCAATTAGTTTTCCCGTGCCTCTACCTTTACAGATGAGGTGAGAAACGTGCAGACAATAAAGGGTATGCTAGTTGAGAAGTTAGTGGAACTAATAACAAACTATCCTAAATAAGAAAACATAAAAAGTTTTAAAAAAAGATTGAAAAGAAAAGTGAGAGAGAAATCATCACTGCCTGCGGCACACTGGGCTTCCCTCAGTCTCAACCAAGTTAAGACTGTCAGGACACCATCTTACACCGCCCAATGAGTTTTCCCGTGCCTCTACCTTTACAGATGAGGTGAGAAACATGCAGACAATAAAGGGTATGCTAGTTGCGAAGTTAGTTGAACTAAAAACAAACTATCCTAAATAAGAAAACATAAAAAGTTTTAAAAAAGATTGAAAAGAAAAGTGAGAGAAGAAATCTTCACTGCCTGCGACACACTGGGCTTCCCTCAGTCTCTACCAAGTTAAGACTGTCAGGACACCATCTTACACCGCCCAATTAGTTTTCCCGTGCCTCTACCTTTACAGATGAGGTGAGAAACGTGCAGACAATAAAGGGTATATTAGTTGCGAAGTTAGTGGAACTAAAAACAAACTATCCTAAATAAGAAAGCATAAAAAGTTTTAAAAAATGATTGAAAAGAAAAGTGAGAGAAGAAATCTTCACTGCCTGCGGCACACTGGGCTTCCCTCAGTCTCAACCAAGTTAAGACTTTCAGGACACCATCTTACACCGCCCAATGAGTTTTCCCGTGCCTCAACCCTTACAGATGAGGTGAGAAACGTGCAGACAATAAAGGGTATGCTAGTTGCGAAGTTAGTGGAACTAAAAACAAACTATCCTAAATAAGAAAACATAAAAAGTTTTAAAAAAAGATTGAAAAGAAAAGTGAGAGAAGAAATCTTCACTGCCTGCGGCACACTGGGCTTCCCTCAGTCTCAACCAAGTTAAGACTGTCAGGACACCATCTTACACCGCCCAATGAGTTTTCCCGTGCCTCTACCTTTACAGATGAGGTGGGAAACTTGCAGACAACAAAGGGTATGTAAGTTGGAATGTTATTAGAGACTATAGAAAACTATAAGAAAAAATAAATTTACGTATTAAAAATCATTTTGATCAAATTTCCAACTTTATAATATATCTTAAGTCTAATTACGCAATGTAGAATTTTATTGTATGCATGTAAAATTAAACCAGAGGAAAAAATTGTCTAAGATATAGATTAATAGCAAAACAATTAAACAAATAATAAAATATCTAAGATAATAAATATTTTTATAAGAAAAAAGGGGATAAAAGTATAGCACAAAAAGAATCCTTTGTTTAAAATATATGTGGAAAATAAAGGATTAAATCCTTTACGAAATTAATATGAGTTTGAAGTCTCCTTTTACATTCCATTTTCATTCTTGAGCAATAATAATTCATTTAGAACAACATAGATATAAATAATTATATAAATAATAATTAAGAGCTGAAAATACTTTAGGCTGTTTTACAATGCCATTATATACAGTCCTTATCAGGTGATGGTATACCTTATATATCAACCCATTACATGTATGTTTAAATATAAAAGTATCGCATATAAACTCGTTTAAATCATGTCATTATTGAAACACTACAGTGCGTCGAATAATTTGGTCTAATTATTACTATATACTAATATAATGCTTGATATAATAAATATTCTTCATTATATCGTCTCATTTATTCAATTGTCTAATTTATATTATATATCGTCTCATTTATCCAATTGTCTAACTTATATTATATATCGTCTCATTTGACACATTGATTCACGAACGTAAACAAGTGCAAACCGGTTTCAGTCGCTTGAAAACAATAATTCTGTAAAGAATCATCTGATCATTATAATTTTACATAGAATCTTAGAGAGCATCTAATAATATGGCCAGAGACTGTATGTGAAGAAATTGCTTGAACCGGGATAGATGCCAAATATCATAATTTAAGCAAACTTGGTTGACATATATGAAATCTTTAAAAGCAATTAAATTTAATTAAAAACATTTGTATTCATTTGGGGATTCGTCTCTTTTTATTCTCTATTTGAACCATTGATACACGAACGTCAACAAGTGCAAACAGTCACATAAAACAATAAAGCTGTATAGTATCACCTGATAATTAAGATTTTACATAGAATCTTGTAGTGAGTCTAATCATTTGACCAGAGACTGTATATTAAACAAAAATGGTATTTTTAATATAATTTAAATTGACAAGATTTCAAGGCATTTTTATCAATTAATTTCACATTCATGTTTTGAGATAAAGACTCTAAAACTTTAAATAAAATGAAGAATAACTTATTATATTTTACTTTTAACTTGATATGAAGCCGCGTCAAGTATTTTTTCCACCACATAAGAAACTTTTTGCCCACTTATGATAACACGGCCATCTGTTGACAATTTTAGAAAATAGATTTTTTAAAAAAATACCAATGAAGTGTTCTTTTTTTACATAAATGTGGGAAAAGTTTGCTTTGGGAGGAGAAATTGGTAGAAGCGAACTATTTCTTTCTTGTACATTTCTCATAGAGTATAATTTTATTTTATAACCGTCGTTGAACAGCCGACCCAATTTTTGGGTTTAGGACTTTTAATGTTCAACTCCGTAGTCTTGTCCGTAGTCTTTGAACATTATCCAGAAGACAAGGGAATTTCTGGATCAAATATTGGGAGAAATTTGCCTTAATGGAAGACTTTTTGACCTATCTAACCCGTATTTGCGTTACACGGAGACGAAAACAACGAGAACCTCCCACGGTTAGCCTGACGGCAAGGGAACTCTAACCCATGATCCGTCTACCACTGAGTATATTTCACGTCAGCCTTGAGGTTCGTGCAAACCGAACGCGGGATTCATATAGACCAGTTATCGCCGGGATCGAATCTGGTTTATCTCATTGGAAGGCGATCACTCAATCTGCTGTGTCATCGCGCCTCTGATTTCATTAATTTCGTTAGGCAGGGCACTGGACTCATGTCCGGGAGTTTGAATCCACAAGGCCGGAAACTCTAAAAGGTGACTTGTACACGTTATCGGTTCCCATAACAAATTATATCTCTAGAGGTACTGAATCGGAGAATGATCATTCTCTGGTTTACAATCTGTGGATGAATAAATAAGTTCGCCCTATAAACGGGTGTGGGTACGGCTGAAGTCAAATTCTTGGCCATAGATGGCGCCACTGGAAAACAAGAACAATAGCACCCTTTGCATTAATGGCTTACAACAACATTAATTTGGTTATTTATAAGCATATGTGTTCAGGTGAGTGGCTGAATCTTTACGATAGGTAAAAGCTTGAAACCACCGCATCAACCTCCCCTCCAAAAACAAAATGATATTAGAAATCAAATAAGTTTTAAGTAATAAGCTAAATGAATTTCTTCTCATAAATATATCTCAATCCCAAAAATATCTTCATACAACAGTGCTCGATACAATCCCTACTATCCCTTAGAAGGGTTAATAGGGATCGTATTCCACCATCTTTGTCTCATGGTGACAAATCTCTTGAAAAAATTTCGGGAATTCCTGGAATTCGGGAGAAACAATCTGTTGTACAATTAGGAGAAAATGCTGATAATCTTTCCATAATGCTGATAATCAGTTCCATAAATGGTATGGTTTTTGATGAGCATAAAGATTTGTTTTGTGGTTACATATTATAAAAAAAAATGTAGCAAAATAGTTTTACGAAAGATTTTAGTTTCTTAAATAAAATATAAAAAATTAAAGTGGCATTATACTAGATTTATGACAACAATAATGGTTTTAAACCAAATTGTGGACATCACTGGGGCCCCCAAGAGAGTGAAATTCTCATATTTGCCCTTTTCTATAGATATTAATTCTTATCAATTTTGTTTTTTTCATCAAAAATTAAATTCAGCAGTTACTTGGCTTTAACAATTGCGCTAAAGAAAAATATCGGTTTTTGATGATTTGAAGGAAAAATATAAATAAAAACACAAGATCAAGTGAGTTCTATCACATCATAAGATAAGAGAATAGGCAATGCTTTTGAACATTTAAAAATTAATTATTTCATTTTATTTATTTTGAAGTATTGCTTTTTTTAAACAAAAGATGGGATGAAAAACTATTAAAAAAATAAAAATAATAAAGAAATCACAATGGTTGTAAAAAAAATGTTGCTTCCACACCGAAGAAATGCCTTGCACTTTGATTAAAATCAATATATAAAAATTTCCAATTTCCAATTAAAAAGAGCCACTAACAATTAATAAATAATAGTAAAGAGTACTTAACCATTAGCAGGGGTCTGTCCAGAAATTTTGTAAAAGGTCCGTTTTTGTAAAATTGTGAAAAAATTACGTATTATTTGTGAATATAAAACAAACGTTAAGTCACATTTTTTTTACCAGAGTCCGCTTTTGTGAATTTGTGCAAATAGGGTCCGTTATTGCAAAAAAAAAATTTTCAAGGAGTTTTTAAATTATAAAGGCATACAAGATTATGCTCAACATTGTAAAATTATAATTAAAAAAATTAAATTTTAAAAAATAATGATAGAACAAGGACCCTCGGTCCCTACGCAGGCAGATAAAAGTGGTCACACAGTGATGCTTGACTTCGGTGTTCTACTGAGACACGAAATATTGGATGAATGAGGAAATGCATTTATGAAAAACAAAAAATGTTTCTCTGATAACCATTCTCAACCAAAACCGCAATTTATATTCAACTTATGCAGGGGTCTGTCCAGAAATTTTGTGAAAGGTCCGTTTTTGTAAAATTGTGAAAAAATTACGTATAATTTGTGAATATAAAACAAACGTTAAGTCACATTTTTTTTACCAGGGTCCGCTTTTTTGAATTTAAGCAAATAGGGTCCGTTTTTGCAAAAAAAACTTTTTCAAGGAGTTTTTACATTATAAAGGCATACAAGATTATGCTCAACATTATAAAATTATAATTAAAAAAATTAAATTTTAAAAAATAATGATAGAACAAGGACCCTCGGTCCCTACGCAGGCAGATAAAAGTGGTCACACAGTGATGCTTGACTTCGGTGTTCTACTGAGACACGAAATATTGGATGAATGAGGAAATGCATTTATGAAAAACAAAAAATGTTTCTCTGATAACCATTCTCAACCAAAACCGCAATTTATATTCAACTTATGCAGGGGTCTGTCCAGAAATTTTGTGAAAGGTGCGTTTTTGTAAAATTGTGAAAAAATTACGTATAATTTGTGAATATAAAACAAACGTTAAGTCACATTTTTTTACCAGGGTCCGCTTTTTTGAATTTAAGCAAATAGGGTCCGTTTTTGCAAAAAAAACTTTTTCAAGGAGTTTTTAAATTATAAAGGCATACAAGATTATGCTCAACATTGTAAAATTATAATTAAAAAAATTAAATTTTAAAAAATAATGATAGAACAAAGACCCTCTGTCCCTACGCAGGCAGATTAAAGTGGTCACACAGTGATGTTTGACTTCGGTGTTCTACTGAGACACGAAATATTGGATGAATGAGGAAATGCATTTATGAAAAACAAAAAATGTTTCTCTGATAACCATTCTCAACCAAAACCGCAATTTATATTCAACTTATGCAGGGGTCTGTCCAGAAATTTTGTGAAAGGTCCGTTTTTGTAAAATTGTGAAAAAATTACGTATAATTTGTGAATATAAAACAAACGTTAAGTCACATTTTTTTTTACCAGGGTCCGCTTTTTTGAATTTAAGCAAATAGGGTCCGTTTTTGCAAAGAAAACTTTTTCAAGGAGTTTTTAAATTATAAAGGCATACAAGATTATGCTCAACATTGTAAAATTATAATTAAAAAAATTAAATTTTAAAAAATAATGATAGAACAAGGACCCTCGGTCCCTACGCAGGCAGATAAAAGTGGTCACACAGTGATGCTTGACTTCGGTGTTCTACTGAGACACGAAATATTGGATGAATGAGGAAATGCATTTATGAAAAACAAAAAATGTTTCTCTGATAACCATTCTCAACCAAAACCGCAATTTATATTCAACTTATGCAGGGGTCTGTCCAGAAATTTTGTGAAAGGTCCGTTTTTGTAAAATTGTGAAAAAATTACGTATAATTTGTGAATATAAAACAAACGTTAAGTCACATTTTTTTTACCAGGGTCCGCTTTTGTGAAAATAGGGTCCGTTTTTGCAAAAAAAACTTTTTCAAGGAGTTTTTAAATTATAAAGGCATACAAGATTATGCTCAACATTGTAAAATTATAATTAAAAAAATTAAATTTTAAAAAATAATGATAGAACAAAGACCCTCTGTCCCTACGCAGGCAGATAAAAGTGGTCACACAGTGATGTTTGACTTCGGTGTTCTACTGAGACACGAAATATTGGATGAATGAGGAAATGCATTTATGAAAAACAAAAAATGTTTCTCTGATAACCATTCACAACCAAAACCGCAATTTATATTCAACTTATGCAGGGGTCTGTCCAGAAATTTTGTGAAAGGTCCGTTTTTGTAAAATTGTGAAAAAATTACGTATAATTTGTGAATATAAAACAAACGTTAAGTCACATTTTTTTTTACCAGGGTCCGCTTTTTTGAATTTAAGCAAATAGGGTCCGTTTTTGCAAAAAAAACTTTTTCAAGGAGTTTTTAAATTATAAAGGCATACAAGATTATGCTCAACATTGTAAAATTATAATTAAAAAAATTAAATTTTAAAAAATAATGATAGAACAAGGACCCTCGGTCCCTACGCAGGCAGATAAAAGTGGTCACACAGTGATGCTTGACTTCGGTGTTCTACTGAGACACGAAATATTGGATGAATGAGGAAATGCATTTATGAAAAACAAAAAATGTTTCTCTGATAACCATTCTCAACCAAAACCGCAATTTATATTCAACTTATGCAGGGGTCTGTCCAGAAATTTTGTGAAAGGTGCGTTTTTGTAAAATTGTGAAAAAATTACGTATAATTTGTGAATATAAAACAAACGTTAAGTCACATTTTTTTTACCAGGGTCCGCTTTTGTGAATTTGTGCAAATAGGGTCCGTTTTTGCAAAAAAAACTTTTTCAAGGAGTTTTTAAATTATAAAGGCTTACAAGATTATGCTCAACATTGTAAAATTATAATTAAAAAAATTAAATTTTAAAAAATAATGATAGAACAAGGACCCTCGGTCCCTACGCAGGCAGATAAAAGTGGTCACACAGTGATGTTTGACTTCGGTGTTCTACTGAGACACGAAATATTGGATGAATGAGGAAATGCATTTATGAAAAACAAAAAATGTTTCTCTGATAACCATTCTCAACCAAAACCGCAATTTATATTCAACTTATGCAGGGGTCTGTCCAGAAATTTTGTGAAAGGTCCGTTTTTGTAAAATTGTGAAAAAATTACGTATAATTTGTGAATATAAAACAAACGTTAAGTCACATTTTTTTTACCAGGGTCCGCTTTTGTGAATTTAAGCAAATAGGGTCCGTTATTTCAAAAAAAACTTTTTCAAGGAGTTTTTAAATTATAAAGGCATACAAGATTATGCTCAATATTGTAAAATTATAATTAAAAAAATTAAATTTTAAAAAATAATGATAGAACAAGGACCCTCGGTCCCTACGCAGGCAGATAAAAGTGGTCACACAGTGATGCTTGACTTCGGTGTTCTACTGAGACACGAAATATTGGATGAATGAGGAAATGCATTTATGAAAAACAAAAAATGTTTCTCTGATAACCATTCTCAACCAAAACCGCAATTTATATTCAACTTATGCAGGGGTGCGTCCAAAAATTTTGTGAAAGGTCCTGTTTTTGTAAAATTGTAAAATCATAATTTGTGAATATAAAATAAGCGTTAAGTCAAATTCTTTCAACCAGGGTCGTCCTTTTGTGCAAATAGGGTCCTGTTATTGCTAAAAGTTTTTAAATACTTTTAGCAACAACTAAATTATGTTCAACAACTAAATTAGAGATACAAATATTTGGTTATTAGCCTACACTCCTTAACAGAGAATACCGGACAAATAATGGAAACAGTCACATTTTTAATAATTAAATTGACATATTTTATATAACACAACTTGTATCACTTTTAATGTGTTACGCATTAAGTAAATTTAAACAATTCTTAAATTTATAATATTTTATTTAAAAAATTGTCAGAAATTAATTTTTATTACATAATAATCAATTGATTAATTTTTTGAATAATTAATTGATTATGAGTCATAAATTCATCAATAATTTATTTACAAAAAAAATATAATATGCACGATATTTGTAAATGTAGAAATATTTTCTTAGAATACTACATTTGGAATTTAAACTTAGGGAAACTTGGAAAACTTAGATCGTTTCGAACTCTCCCCCCTCCCAGGAAGGGATTACTCGATTAACAAAACAATAATGAAGATAAACAAGTTTGTGAAGGGTCCAATTAAAAGATAAATTATTTTGTGAAGGTCCCGTTTTTATGAAAAGATATTTTGTGAACGGACCCAAATTTCTTCAAAACAAACCCCTGATTAAGTTAAAAACTTGCCGCTTCCAAAACCTGTAAATTCAACTAACTATCTGACATAAAATAAAATTTTAAGCCCAGTAATGATGAAACTAAACGATGAAAAAATAATAAAATTTCAGAGACTAAATATTTTTTTTATTATAACCGTTATCGTTGAACAGCCGACCCAATTTTTGAGTTTAGGACTGCTAATGTTCAAGTCCGTAGCCTTGTCATTTTGAATGCAATCCAGAAGACGAGGGAACTTTTGGATCAAGTATTGGGAGAAATTTGCCTTCGTGGAGGACTTTTTGATGGAACTCACCCGCATTTGCGTTACATGGCGCTAGTGTTTTCATTACAGAAAAAAATTGGGTGAGAATTTCTCACCCTTTCTCAAAAACAGGGTGAGATTTCAAATAATTCCATGAGATTTCTAAAAATTAAATTAAAAAAAAAAAAACAAAAAAAAAAAACACGAATAGAGTTGGAAAAAAAAATATTTCTTTAATTATAAAACATTTTTAACATCTTATAATTTTTAAAGTATTAAATATTTTTGCTGCATCATCATATGGAAAATGTTCTATATCTACTTTTTCATCAGCTATTCTCATTAGGTTGCTCAAATGCTCATCAGTCAATCTGTTACGATATTTTGTCTTAATCCGGTTTTGGGTGATAAATTACCTTGCAAGAGATGCTGAATTATTCGAAAACACTAATTAAATTTGTGCACACACTTTCCTATCCTCGATCTACATCAGCCAGCATAGGCTTTTAAATTTTTTCTGCTATAAAATCGCGAAGTACGTTGAAGTTACTTCATGCCAGTATTTGATTCATATATTAAATATCCGTATTTGTTTCGTTTTTACCGTTTCTACATTTGTCTTAACAATGTATTTGTCCATCTTACATTCAGGCACAAAAAATTAAAAACGTTTTACATAAAGAAACCTTACCTACAGTGAACACGTGGTTGCAGAAAAATGTGTTCTGAAAGGGGTTTGAGGGGGGTGTTCTGGTTCTGAACAATACTGGTAAATAGAGAAGCTAGATAACAAGGACCGATATTGAAAATAATGAAAGGTCAAAGAAGAAAAACGAAGCGGATTTCATTAGAAATGCGGAAGACGAAATTTTTTCCAAAATCCGCGAGATTTACGCATTTTGAAATTCATTAATAGGGTGCGCGAACTTCTCGCGTTAATAATTTTTTAATGCGAGGAAAGAAAAAAATATGCGAGATTCTCGCGTTCTCGCGCTGTAGTGAAAACACTGATCATGGCGAGGAATACCACGAGAACCTCCCACGGTTTTCCTGACGGCAAGGGGACTCTAACCCATGATTCGTTTACCACTAAGAATATTTCACGTCAGCACTGTGGTTGGTGCAAACCGGATGCGAAATTCGTTTCGACCAGCCATCGCCGAGATCGAACCCCGGTTCACCTCATTGGAAGGCGAACGCTCTATCTCCTGAGCCATCTCGGCTCAGAGACAAAATATTAAGAAAATAATAGGAGTCTTGGGTCGGGATAGCCTGGTCCCATGTCTGAGTGCTGGGTCCATGTCTGAGCTCGTGGGTTCGAACCCCACCGGACGAAGAAGACTCCCCGTACAGTAAATGGTGACTGATGCACTTTAAATCTGTCGAGTCGCAAAGTCCTCCATGTTCTCATAACAAATCAATACCTCTGGGGGTACTGGATTGAAGATAAATCGTTCTCTGATTCAGGTCAAAATTACGAACTGTGGATGAATGAATGGGTGAAACCCTATAAACGGGTGTGACGTATGGGTGTTGCAGTATTCGATTTCTTGGCCATAGATGGCGCCACAGGAAAACAAGAACAATCGCACCCCGCTGCCTTAACGAGAGAGAAAGTAGGATTGTTTTGATATCATGAATATGTTAATGACTAATGAGCCAGAAACGGCTATACTGCTCAGATCAATATGCTATCTCCTATTAATGCAGCGATTTCATACCATGACAAAAAAAACTACATCTAATTATAAAATAAGTGGGAAAACTAATTAAACAAAATAAAAAAGTCTCAGGGGAATTAGGGGTCACGTATTAACCTAAAGATAAATCCTGACTGAATATTAAAAAAATAATATGAAAATTCTGAATAACGTTACACTAAAACCTAGACTTTAAAGTGCTTACTTTTTTGAGTTTTAAAAACTTTTAATTTATTAACTTTATGCATAAAATTTTCAAAAATTCAAAATTTGTATTTTTTCCAAAAAAAATTTTGCTTTCACAGTTATGAATACGAATTATGGATATGAATTGCTTTTACAATTATGATTATGAATACGACTGAACTTTTTTCACGTTAATCATTTAAAACTTATGACTAAAGCTTTTTTTTTTTCAAACGTAATATGAAAATACTCATTAACATATTTTAAATTCTTAAACTTGAAAATTATTAGTTGACATGCTTTGTAATATACCAAATTTCCTGTATTTCTCACTTACCGTCAAAAAAGCACTTTCTTTAGATTTTGTATTTGAGCATCAAATAATATCTAAATATTTTATTTTTACCGTCGTTGAACAGCCGACCCAATTTTCGGCTTTACGATCTTCAACTCAATGGCCTCTTAATTTTGAACCCAATCCAGAAGACAAGGAAACTCCTGGATCAAGTACTGGGAGACGTTTGTCTTCGTGGAGGTTTTTTTGATGGAACTAACCCGCATTTGCGTTACATGGAGAGGAAAACTACGAAAACCTCCCACAGTTAGTCTGACGGCTAGGGAACTAACCCATGATTCGTCTAACATTGAGGATATTTTACGTCTGCACTGTGGTCGGTGCAAGCCGGGTGCGCAATTTTGGAAGAAATTTGCCGGCGATCTTAATATTGAACGTGTTTGTAGCAGCAATTTCTTTTTAAAAATAGCACAAGGATTGAAATGAGCCGGAATAGCTCAGGGGATAGAGCGTTCACGTCAATGAGGTGAACCGGGTTCGAATCCCAGCGAAGGCTGATCGATGCGAATTCTGCATCTGGTTTACACCGACCACAGTGCTGACGTGAAATATCCTCAATGATAGACGGCTCATGGGTAAGAGTCCCCCCTTGTGGTCAGAATAACCGTGGTCTTCCTCTCCATGTAAACAAAGGCGGGTTAGTTCCATCAAAAAGTTCTCCACGAAGGCAAATTTCTTCCAATACTTGATCTCTTGCCTCCTGGATTGGGTTCAAAATTACAAGGCTACGTAGTTGAACATTAGCAGTCGTAAACCCAAAAAAAATTGGGTCGGATGTTCAACGACGGTTATAAAATTCAAAAAATAAAAAGGGTTTAAAAGAGTTCACTGAATTAAACTCAAACAACATCACGAGGTAAGAGGGAAAATCACTATTATAAACTATGTCTGAATTGATATGCTCTATCAATTTATTGCTTACAATTAATTCTACAAGAAATACCTTTTTTTAAATGGTTCAAACCATTTTTTAAAAAACTAAAACGATAGGGGAGCCAACTGTTCTGTTTTTTCATAAATTAGTAAAAAATTAAAAAAGTTTATTAAATGAATAATTCATATATGCTTAAGAGGAGAGATCTATGATAGAATAAAAACTTTATTTGTTTCAAAAAATTAAAAAGGTGGGGAAATATATATGTATCGAGCATTTATATGTATGTTTCTAGCAAGTAGGCGCCCATTCTCAAAATTCACCAGACATAACATACAGAAAAAATTTCTCGTCTGGTGAGTCTTGAGAATGGGCGCCACTATTTGAGCGCTCGAAGCATGTCGACTATTACCACCTTTATATTTCTTTTAAGCAAATGAACTTTTTATATGATCAAGCATTACAGAAATGTGATTAATTTTTCCTCATTTTAAAAATTCTCCACGAGTTAATTGGAACAAAGTTG
This sequence comes from Parasteatoda lunata, assembly GCA_949128135.1. Taxonomy (NCBI): domain Eukaryota; kingdom Metazoa; phylum Arthropoda; class Arachnida; order Araneae; family Theridiidae; genus Parasteatoda; species Parasteatoda lunata. The sequence continues at coordinate 118,074,030 of OX421973.1, forward strand.
CGTTTTATATGAGTTATTATTGTGTATCTGACACGAGTTAACAATGTAGTGGCATCTAAAATAACTTTTAAATCAAATTTACTAACACAAGAATTATACATGGAAAATAGTCTTGCAACCACTAGAGAAATTCTGCGCATTAAACAGAGCGAATTAAAATCCTTGCGGCATTAGCACAAAACAATTAAGATCTATTTTCATAAACAATAATATGAATATATGGTTAACATGAAATAAACATAAATAGTCTAGAGATTTTCCATAACTTAAAGAAGGAAATTTGAAAAATTAATATATTTTTTTTATAGAAGATATGTTACGATAACAAAATTTTTTTTAGAACAAAATTGTAATTTTAATAAGTTACGAATTTCAATTCTAACGTGTCGAGATAAGAAAAAAAATTAAGTTCCACAGAATAGAATTAAATATCCTTACCCTTGATTATCTTAATTTCAAAAACATTAAAAACAACGATTTAAAAATATTAAATGCTAAATGAAGCCATTACGGATAAAATTGAGATTTTATTTCTAAACTCTTTATTTTGAAAGTATAATTAGTTTTGGAAATACTTGAATAAAATTTTTGATTTAATTTTCGACATAAAATATATTTATTCTTTACATTTGAAAATCAGACTTCGTGGAATACATAATAACTATAAAAAACTCGAAATATATATTTTAATGCTATTACAATATCTAAATACAAGAGAAGGTAAGTTATTTCATCCTTACCCTTCACACGCCATCAAAAAAGTTTTGCTTTTGCTTAAAAAAACATACATTTTAAGATTTAAATAAATAAAATTTATCACAAGATATAGGAAAAACAAAGAAATTGCAGATTAAAAGATTACTTACTCTCTCGAAGTTACACAAATGGAAGTAATAAAAATTGCTTTATGAAAGTTGTAACTAAAATTAATGTGTCACAACAGGAGAAAAAACGAAATGTTTAAAATCATCAAAATTAAACAAATGAAGCTCTGTTGCATGAGTTTTATTGGCTGAAAGTTTGTGACGCAAAACAACGGTCATCAACACAAAAGTTCAACCCCCTTTTTGATCCCCCCCCCCTTCGTTGGAACGTGAAAGATGACGATTTTCAAAAAACTTTAATTGTTAATTTTTATCTTTTTTTAAATCTCGCCAAATCCAAGCTTTAAAGCGTCTTTTTGCAGCTATAAGAAATACTAAAAACATTTCATTTTGTTGTTTAGTTTCTCACATTTGACTTTTATCACATATTTTTGAGATATTGCGGAGATTTAATAAAATTTTACTGTAAAAATGTTTTAAAAATCCCAGAATAATTTATATTTATCTTTTACCTAGGTTAAGTTTCTTAGTAATAGCTCAAATAATTAAAGTTAACATTCACATTAATACGCTACAATGTTTCTTGAAACATTTGACATTTATTTAAATTCACACAACGTTATTTACCCAAAATTGTTTTATATCTATCTATATTTTTATAATATTACAAGGTTTTTCAGAAACAAACAATTTTGTACGAATGAAAATTCTATAGATTATGTTTTATAACATTCTCAAACTTGAAAACTTTTGAATATGAACCAAACTCCGACTTTTTAAATCATTAACTATTAACAATTATTTTTAATCATTAACATTCATTTTTTAAAAATACGTTACTGCCGATTTTTACAACATTTAAAATTCAACTTTAGCATTTTTTTAAACAAAAAATTAAGTAATATTTGCTAGTTTATTACTATTACATTGTAATTATTTAATTATATTTAACATTATCCTAGATAGCAAAAAAGTACAAAATCCTAGCAATATATATATATTTGGCCAAAGATCATGGCCCACAGTGTGCTGATGTGTATTATCCTCAGAGGTAGGCGGATCATAGGTTAGAGTCCCTTTGCCGTCATGCTAGCCGTGGGAGGTTCTCGTGGTCTTCCTCTCCTTGTAACGCAAATGCGAGTTAGTTCCATCAACAAAAAAAAAAACCTCCACGAAGTCAAATTTCTCCCAATACTTGATCCAGGAGATTCTCGTGTCTTCTTGATTGGGTTCAAAATTACAAGGCTACAGAGTTGAACATCAGTAATCGCAAACTCAAAAATTGGGTGAGCTGTTTAACAGCGGCTATAAAATATAAAGTTAAAATTATTCACTGAACATATATGCAATAAAAGGAATTCTGTTTGCCTACACTTCCCACCCCCAAATATTATTATCTATTAGTATTTATAACTATTGGTGAACAGTAATTTTTTTAAATAATATTTATATTGTTAACTAATTTGATGACCGTAATTTAAAATATCCGTTCGTACTAAAAGGGCGGATATATTAAATACTATTTTTACTTTCATCTCAGTTCTAAAACTTTTAACAGGTTATTTATAATAGTATATTAATGTTATTTGCACAAAAATGGCAATTGGAAAACGGTTTTATAAGACGGTTTTCAAAATAACTATCTTAAATGTAGCACAGAATTTACCTTATAATAATAATTTTAAAAAATAAATAAATAAATAAATTCTCATAGTTTTAAACTCTTGAATTAAAAGCGTAATAATAGCAGTACAGGAAAATAAAATTAAATTAGGGTTAGGCTACTCTACATGTACGGTTGGGTACGCTACAACTCGCCCCTCCCTTTTATTCTTTGTTTAAATGTGTTAGCAGATTTAATCAATATGGAGGATATTAATGTATTCTTAAAGAAATATCTTTATTAGCAGTACAATACCGTTTACCAATAGTGTAAAATGCAGAATATACCAATAATAAATAAAACGAGAAAGTCTCCTCCCCAACTCCTGTAGTGATGGAGGGGAACTTCTTCTGCATACCCCTAATTGTTGATTCTACACAGGAACCACACCAAACCTTGGGGGGACTGGTTTACACTATAAATACGGAAGCTAGCCTTCTTTCCCTCTGTATAGTTTGTCTAAAGTAAGAACTCCCCTAGTCTGGACCCTATTTCAAGTAGGGATCAGCGAGAGAACGGAAAATCTATTGTGTTAAGGAGAAGTTACCCTCTCTGAAATGTGCTATTCTTGTTTCTATAGCTCACACTTTGCGGCGGAGAGTTCTTAGCGTAGACAAACTATAGAGGAGGTTGCTAACAGGTGGGCTGAAAAGATCTGCCACATAGATGGCACTACTATTTTTAAATCCATAGGATTTTTAGTTAGTTCTAACCTTTGAAAGACACGTGTATAACTGTCGGACTATTAGTTTGTGAGATATAGTATTTTTAGTGAAGCAACTTTTGTTAGTTTAAAAACAATGGATATAAAGGAATTTCGTGTGTTAATAAAGCATTGCTTTTTAGCGAAAAAAAATACTGCTGAAGCCAAGACTTGGCTTGATAAACATTATTCGGACTCTGCACCAGGAAAATCAACAGTTGAGAAGTGGTTTGCTAACTTTAAACGAGGCGAAATGAGCACCGACGACGATGCACGCAGTGGACGCCCCAAAGAGGCTGTTACCGACGAAAACATCAAAAAAGTCCACAAAAGAATTTTAGATAACCGTAAAGTGAAGTTGATAGAGATATCTGAGACTTTAAAGTTATCAAAGGAACGTGGTGGACATATCGTGATTGAATATTTGGGTATGCGAAAGCTCTATGCAAAGTGGGTGCCGCCCGAGCTCACAATCGACCAAAAACAACAACGAAATGATGATTCTGAGCTGTGTTTGAAACTGTTTAATCGTAATAAACCCGAATTTATGCGTCGATATGTGACAATGGATGAAATATGGCTCCATCATTTCACACCAGAGTCCAATCGACAGTCAGCTGAGTGGACTGCGCGAGATTAACCAACTCCAAAGCGTGGAAAGACGCAACAGTCAGCTGGCAAAGTTAAGGCATCAGTATTTTGGGATGCGCATGGTATAATATTCATAGACTATCTTGAAAAGGGAAAAACCATCAACAGTGACTATTACATAGCGTTATTGGAGCGTTTGAAGGACGAAATCGCAGAAAAACGACCCCATTTGAAGAAGAAGAAAGTGCCGTTTCATCAAGACAATGCACCTTGTCACAAGTCAATGAAAACGATGGCAAGATTTTATGAACTGGGCTTCGAATTGCTTTCGCATCCACCGTATTCTCCAGATCTAGCCCCCAGCGACTTTTCCTGTTCTCAGACCTCAAAAGAATGCTCACTGGAAAGAAATTTAGAGCCGATGAAGAAGTAATCGCAGAAACTAAGACCTATTTTGAGGCGAAAGGCAAATCGTACTGTAAAAATGGTATCGAAAAACTACATGACCGCTATAACCGTTGTATCGCCCTTGAAGACAGCTATATTGAATAATAAAATCAAATCTTATGAAAAAAAAATTTTTTTTCTATGTTAGCCTACGAACTTTTCAGCCCAACTGTTATATAGTGGTCTTCTTTGGAGGTTACACTATATTTGGCGATTATTAAAACTGTATCGATACTGAGCAGTTTAAATACTGATACTGTGAAAATAGGTGGCCCCTCAAAAGGGATATGTAGTGGAGAAAATCACATAATTTTGACTACCATAAGTTGGCATCGAGCAGTAACAACATGGATAGAGTTAATCTCCATTCTGATGAATGACATAAAACATGTTTTGCTTTTTTTTATAGCGTAAAACCATTGGAAAGGGCCACAAATTTTAATAAATAATTGAAGCTATTTTAGCTTTATTAATTATGTCGGTATAAGTATTTCAGTTTTGTGCAAAATTTCGTAGTGTTCATCAGTACTGATATATTTATATTTTTCTAACTTTTCGCCCCATATGAAATACGGGTATTCAGCTAGTTATTTTATAAATGTAATATAGCAGTTTTTATAAAATATTTAATTTTTAAAAACGTTTCAATTTTGAGAAAGCTATAGAGCATATCACATGTTTACTTCATAAGTACTAACAGTAATTTTTAACTTCACAAGTTAATGTTTTATAGAAAATTCAAAAATATCATAGTCTAGATAATTACATATGGTTATATATATTATTACAACGTCTATTTATACCAGACGAATGAGAAAGTGCACAATTGAGCCTCATTGTAATGTTAATGAAAGTCCTCCACAAAGGCAAATTTCTCCCAAGACTTGATCCAGGAGTTCCCTTATTTTCTGAATTGGGTTCAAAATTACAAGGCTACGGAGTCTAACATTAATAGTCGTAGACCCAAAATTGTGGCGGCTGTTCAACGACGGTTATAAAATAAATGTAAAAAGGTGGTTTACTCAGTTTTTATTTAAAATATTTCTAATTATCTCAATACCTAATTAAATTTATTATCTTAAATATTTTTATCATAGTTTTGCTTTCCTTTATCTCATACCAATAACAAAACTAAGTTTTGATTTTTTTTCAATAATGACTAAACTTATTTATATATAAAACTATTTACATTTATTTATATATATAAAAAAATCATTAATATTTATTGATGATTTTTTAAAAACAAAAACTGTTGCAATTACGCGAAATATTTTTTTTTTGGCCGAATTTTCGGTATTCGGGAAAATCACAATTCGTTGCATACCTAATTATAACTCTGGATTCGAGAAGCTATAATTTATTTGAAAATTTTTTGTTTAAATACTTTAAAACTTTTTTTTCTTCCTTCGAAATATCAAATTTCTCACACAGCATATCGTTTTCTTAACACTATCTGTTGTTCATGTGAATGCATGGATAGGAACAGAACATGTTTCTTTAGTAATGAATTTTTAAAAAAAAAAAAGCGAAACGTTCATTTTCAAAAATTTAATTTTATTTTCAAAACAATATATAGATGTACTTAAATAAAAATCTACTAAAATGCAATATTTAAGCATACAAGAAATAAAAGAAAATATTCAATGAATATAATGCACATTCCATCATAACAAAAATTTAAATAAACATAGCACCAATAGAGTAACAAATTAAAAAGCGAACAGGAATTAAATTTTTTTCTTGTAAGAGTTTAAATAACATTCATAAATAATTATATCCTAATAGTTATATATTTTTAGTATTAGATTCGATAAATTAACAATATGTATAAATTATTCTTTGATATGGCGTAACAACAATCTTCTTTTTTCTGCAAAAAACAAACCCTTGAATGGTTTTTTCTTTTTCACATTGTATACCCGTAATGTTAATAAAGCACCATAAACTCTGCCCTCTTACCAGCAGATAAGAAAAAGCATATATACTGATTAGACATTTTGTGAAAGGTCCATTTTTGTAAAATTTTGAAAAAATTACTCGTAATTTCTGAATATAAAATAAACGTTAAGTCACATTCTTTCAACCAGGCTCCGCTTTTGTGGATTTGTGCAAATAGGGTCCGTTATTGCAAAAAAAACTTTTTCAAGGACTTTTTAAATTGTTAAGACATACAAGATTATGCTCAACACTGTAAAATTATAATTAAAAAAATTTAATTTTAAAAAATAAACAGCAATTGCAGCTACTAAATTAGCGATGCAACACACAAATATTTGGTATTTAGCCTATATACTGCTGAACGCAGAATATTCATTTCGGACGAATAAAGGAAGTAGCGTCTGCCGAAGACAAAACTTAATTCGTTTACATCCATCTTTCTTTTTTTCTGCCCTAGGAAGGGTTTATCCAATTAACAAAACAATAATGAAGATAAATAAATTTGTGAAGGGGCCAATTATAAGAAAAATCATTTTGTGAAGGGTCCGTTTTTATGAGTGAAGGGTCTGTTAACGGACCCAAATTTCTTCTAAACAGACCCCTGATATTTCATACATTATGTGCACCACTTTTATTAAATTCTAACATAACTTTTTGAGACATTGTCATTTTTTCACTATTGTCTTATGATAACCAATGTTAAAATTAATCACAAGCACACATAACACAGATTGAAGACTAATGCTAAAAATAGTGTTTCACTTTTGTCTGATACCTATTTTAATTAAGATTGATACTTCTGATTTAAGTTCAATAATAAAGTGAAGTTTGATTTGCAAATCAGTTTCTCCTTAATGTGTAAAGACTAGTTTCATTATTGATATCATTCAGCTAATCAAATATAGACATGAGATAGGAAGTTATGACAAACGTTCAGCTTATCAAAGATTTGTGGTACAGAGACTTTGCTGAGATCACAAGAGTGTTTATCAATAAAATTTAAACCAACATGCAGACTTCTTGGTGGTCTCAGTGATTCCTTTGTGTCCCAGGGGGGGATTTAGGGGTCATGGATTTGAAGACTGAGTAAAAGTGTACCATATCAAAACTAACATACATTTTAAAAAAAATTGTCTTGGAAAGTGGGTGGGGAATTAAATAGGTTGGAAATCTATGATTTTAACCAATTCAAGACATCACTTTTTTCTAATCTGATGCTAAGTCCAACTGAAGTGAGCAAAAAGTCTTCATTTAGTACATCTACAAAACTGAGAAACGATTGCAATTGTTCAAAAAAAAAAATTTCTTTAAGTATATTCATTTATTTTTTGTTACTTGTGAATGGTCATATGACTTAAGAATTTTTTATGATAATTATATTTGAACAATTAGATAACAAATGTGTGAAAGATTTTAAAAAAATGTAGTCCACTGCTTAAAAGAGAAAAAAAAATTATACTTTGCATGACAGTCTGACACAACACTTGATTCCATCAAAATCAAACTAAAAATTCTTTAAGATTTCAATTTTTATCTTTCGTGATAGAGCCCAATTATTGTTTTTTTTTCTCTCTCTCTCTTAGGACTGGTAAAAATTTATTTTAAAAGTTTCTTTATTAGGGTTGCCACAGCAAAAAAAGAACAAAAATAGTTGCTCTTAGTAGCCTCAAGCAGGAAAATAGTTGCCTAAAACTACGAAAATAGTTGCCTGAGCAGGGACAAAAATTTATTAAAAATAGTAGCCAAATAACTAAAATTATAGCTTAATTGTCATATACTATGATGCTCTAATTAAAAAAAAGTTTTGTACAAATATGAAAGGTATATATATTAGAAAATAGGTACTTAAATAAAAGTCTAATTACAATAAAATATTAATGTTAATAGAAGGAAAAACAATTGAAAATAACAAAACTGCCCCTCAGAGAGAAAAAATAACAAGTACTTTATTAAATCTAATGAAAATTTAAATTTTTGGCTTTTTGGACATAAATGATTGTATAAGAGTTTGCTTTCTTTTATTAAGAAGTTATTTTATTTTTTGTTTCTTTGTTTCATGCTCTTCTTTTTGTCGTAACTGCTGAGTACCTTCAATCATACCTTGTGCAAGTCTAATTCCTTGCATATCTTTAGCCTTAAGGGCTTCTTTAAGTCTTTTATTCACTTCTTCTGACAACTTGTCAGCTGTTTCTTTCTGTGGGGTAAAATAACAAGGGGGGTTAGCATGATGACGTCACTGAACACTACGCACATGGTAGACGGCACTACGTACACGTTAGCGAAGGGACTGAAAAGTAACGTTCATTTTTGCGAAAAAACTTCGCTAAGAATAAAAAAAGTCTCCCAAAAGTCGCCTATTCCTGGAAATAGTTGCCTTTTTGACCTTTTCAGGCAAAAAAAAGTTGCCGAAGGCTGAAAATAGTAGCAAATAGTCGCATTTTAGTAGTCTGTGGCAACCCTGCTTTATACTTTTTGTAAAAGAATTTGATTATGACAATAAGATTAGAATATTAAACTTTTGTCAATAATTTTAGATGTATGTTTTCTTCCAAATATTTTTTTAATTTTTATTCTAATTGTTAAAAATAGTTTGTTCATTTGTTAATCTAAAAATCTTTCAGCAATGGCTAGGTAAAATAAAATAAACGTATATTTTCTTTTTTAAAACATTTAAAAAAAACTCTTAAGTTAAATCAAAATGAATAATATTTATAATTTTTTTTTTATCTCTGTTCAAGAGATAACAATTAGAATAAATGGTTACCAAAATTTGTCCCTAAAGTGAAGCAAAAAATACATTTTGTAACCCATCGCCTCGTTGAACTGAGGCCATCTTCATCATAAGAAAAGTCACCCACTTAATTGTTGATTTAGAGAACTTTTTGTAATAACTTTCTGCAATCACTGTAATTGTATAGGATTATGAATAATTTATTCATTAAAATAAGAAGAGATTCTACTGGATTTTACACACAATTAGGACAAAATTATGAAGAAAATAAAGATATTTTCATGGAAAAAAAACTTATTTGCTTAATTTACTGAATTCCTTAAAAATACTGAAAAATCTTGTAATTGTTTAAATCATTAAAATTAAAGAAATTTCTAAAACATTTTAAACAAATGCAAAATACACTACTAAACTTATAGTTCTTTACATACTTATATCAGAATAACACACTAAGATAATAAACTTAATTGTTGAGGCTTAAAGTAATTTTGAATATGTGTGCTTATCTTCAGGATTGCTTTTCACCTTTCAAATGCACGTCATTGGATCTGTAGAAAACAATTAAGCTCATCATTCATAACAGCTTTCCTGGAAGGAAAAAAAAAAAACAAGTCACCAAAAATGAAAAATATACAAAAGGTTTTACGTAACAAATTGTAAGAAAAATGGTTTTTGTAACAAATTTGAGTTTCTAAAAAATAGCCTTTTAAGCTCATCATTCATAACAGCTTTCCTGGAAGGAAAAAAAAAAAAACAAGTCACCAAAAATGAAAAATATACATTGCCTGCAAACAATTTCCTTAAATATTTATTTTAAAATAAATGTACGTTACATAATGTACCTTAATAAAATTATTATGTACGTTAATAAAATTATTATGTAAATGTACATTAATAAAATTATTAGAATTTTATTAACTAGTTTACGAGAATTCCTACCAAAAACCAGTTTAATAAGAGACTGTGGTTAAAACAGGGGTGATTGTGAGCTTAACTCAAAAATCCTGAAAATTTCTTGAGTAAGATCATTAGTGACGCAATTAAAAAAATTTATGTCTTTATAAATTTAAATCATTGATATTTTCAAAACATGACATTCTAAATAAATTATATGCAGCATAATTTAAATGAAAAATTATGTATAGGTTTACTTTTAACTCTAATCACATGTAATATTCTACCAGAAAAAATATTTACAAATGAAAGAGATGCCAAGTATAAATTATAGTTCTAATATTTCTAAATATAAGTTGCAAGAATTTTAATACATAAATGTGATTGATGATTTCTCGGAAATTCTGGACCTCAGATTTTCTGAAACTTCCCGCATCGCAATTAGCGAAAAAATCCGGAAATTATAATTTTTTCCAGAGTACAATCATGTCTGTTAAAATAATTATTCAAAAAAAGCAGTTTCCCCCCTGAAGAAATTACTAGACATAATTTAGTTTGGCTTACATAAACCAGAATTTCATTATTTACACAAGAAAATATTAGATTACATCCCTATTTTTTTCAGCAACTAGTGAACTGCAATACTTCGATTTATATTCAATAGGATCATAAACATTTTTTTTTAAATTACGAGAGTGATCATTGCTGATGTTAATATTATTGTTTATATTTGTGAAGCGGCCTCATGCTAGCTTGTTTATTTCTATTGAGATGTTTTGACGTTTCTTAGGAAACCACGTAATTCGGTAAGTCTGTATTTGTTCACCTTCACACCCATTTGTAAGATAGTCATCATATTTAGTTTCAAATAACTGTTTCTTTGAATTGCAGCAAGGATGTCTTTATTGCTTCTTCAACACTCTGCTCAAATAATTCTGCATTAGCCCAACAGTATCCAAGCGTTTTCACACTCGTTTGTCGACCAACATTGCCAACACCGTTATCACAAACACTATTAGTTGAAACTCGGGATTGCAACACAAATCTCGAAAAGAATTCCCTCTGTCTTCCTGTAGTGTGTCTACCACTACAAATATACAGTTCCAATTCCTCAGAATATAAGACATGTTAACTCAATTCTTTGGTGGGAGTACCTTTTCACAGATGAATGTTGGCATTGTCGATATCTACTCTCCCCACACTTCCCTGCACACATTTATTATACACAACATATTAAGAGGAAACACAATTACTGAGCTCTTGTGTGAGCTATATTGGGCTAACTATGCTAGTTTTAATTGATGGAAAAACTGAGAGGGAAAAAAAGGAACAGCTGAACATACTTAATAATGCTATAGTAAATGAAATGGTTTAGTATAGCTGAAATATCATCCTTAAATATCCCTCCCATATATTTACGCTTTGAGAGGTCACCGTTTCTTAAAAGACAAAAACGAGAAACAAAATTCCCTGTTATTTTTAGATTCCCTACATTTTTTAAGTTTTCCCTGTGGAGTGGCAACTCTGAAACTTGCAAGTTAAATTCTTGATTGTCAGCACACTCGAACGGGTCGACTTCAACTTGTACTCGGTCGCAAACTTCTTTTGAGTCGTAATTGGGTTGTTATTGCTCGCATAGTAAGCCTTCACAAGCAATATACTGTTTTATTTCATATGGTTTTAAGAGTTAATTTTGTGGTACACATCAAAACCACTTTTATACAATGATAGTTTCTAGGTCGGGATAGTCTGGTTGGTAGGGCACTGGGCCACGTCCAAGAGTTTGTGGGTTCGATCCCCGCCGGCCTGAGACTCCCCGTGTAGCGAATGGTGACTGATGCACGTTAAATCTGTCGAGTCGCAAAGTCCTCCATGTTCCTATAACAAATCAATACTTCTGGGGGTACTGATCCAGGATCTCCCTTGTCTTCTGAATTGGTTCAAAACTATGAGGCTCTGGAGTCTAACATCGGTAGCCGTAAACCCAAAAATTGGGTCGGCCGTTCAAAGACGGATGCAAAATTTATAAAAAGTAAAACAATAGTCTCTGTCAGACATAGAAGTTTGTGCTGCAGATTGGCAGTAAATACAAATACATAAATACTTACTTAGTCCTCATCCGCAGAAAAAACTTCTGAGCTTTCATACAGTTTGGATGATTCTCTTGAGGCCACACTCTGAAATAGAAAATGTTCCATAAGAAAAATTTTGATTCTCACTTCCCATTTGATTCTGAAAATTGAAATTTTTAGAATTCAACTTCATGGATGAAAGTGTTCCGCCAGGGGTGCAGAATAGGTTTGATCACACGAATTCAGGCAGTTCTGAGAAAGAGTCACATTTAAAAATGAAAAATTAATCCGCTAGAAAAAATCTGACGACAAAAGTGTTGCCGACGGCTTCCCTGACGAACAAAAGTGTTGCGCTCCTTCATAACTTCTTTTCACAACCAGGAAATTATGAAGTGATTGTATATTAATTTAAAAATGTATAATGTTAAGTGTAATACAAATATCCTTATGAGTGGGAATTTTAATTTAGTTTTTTAAATGATGACTCCATTTGTTAAGAATTACATTTCTTTATTTAGTATAGCCTTCTGAGAAATATTGCCCAATAGAGTTGGGAGTGCAGTCACATACACATCTCAGAGTTTCCGAACACAGGAACTAACGGACACAGGCAATCCCTCTCCCCACCATAACAACCGGGGATACTTTTGTCCAGTTAATGTATCACTATCTGGACAAAATATATATAGTACTGTAGCGTTTAAAAAAGAAAAACATGCTTTCACAAGACATTCTGTGAACAGAATTTAAAACAGCTTGATCAGCAAACTTGTTATAGTGGTATACTAAGAGCATGCAAAATTTCAAGGCAATGAAATGTAACTTACCGTATATTCCGGCGTATAACGCGCACTTTTAATACAAAAAATAATAATGGAATTTACGGGTGCGCGGTATACACCGAATATAAAAAATTATTGATTAAAAAAAATTTTATATAGAAAAAAACTTTATTTTAAAGAAATAACATACCTTTACCTATATACTTTATTCATTTTCGTTATTACATAAATAGTTCATTATATTCGTCTTCCGTTATTTCTTCAGGCACGTCATCACAATCTGTTTCGTCTTCATCATCTGTGTTACCCTCATCCATAAATAAACAGTCATCTTCTGATCCGTCCAGCATTTCGGGGGAAATGCTGCATTTTCGGCCATTTTGCTAGTCCTGTACGCAATGCACACTTATCCTTAGGCATATCCATTATTTTTTGTTCATTTTTCTTCCATTCACGCACCGAGCTTTCCCCAATACCAAAATGTCTCGCCGCAGCCCGATTTCCACTTTCTTTCGCAAACTGAATTACTTTGCATTTAAATCCAGCGCTGTGTTTGCTTCGTTTGATAGGAGCCATGTCTACTACTAAAAACTACGCTGAATTCTTGAAGTTTACAATGTTTACTTTTCAAAGGCAGGACATCAAATGGTGCGATTGGCCGAAGAGGAATTACGTTTTGTCTCCTGATTCGTGGTATGCTTTTGAGACATACACAATAGACAGCATTCCAGATACCCCTCCCCCCCTTACTTCTAGAATGTGGGGAACAACATTCTTCCACACACCTGCACTGCTGAATACGACTACATCTCTTTTCTCAGAATCACATTATTACTCTTTCAACTCTACCCTCACATACATGTCAAATTCAGTTCTTTTATTTTTGCAAAAGATAGGGAAAAAAACTTTTTATTTACGATCTTGAAAGACGAAATATTGCACATGTACAATCCTAATTTTCGTGAGCGTTATACGAAGAGTATATCTTAAAATTTAAAAAAAGTATTAGAAATTACGGGTGCGCATTATACGCCGGGGCGCGTTATGCGCCGGAATATACGGTAATAAGAAATAGCACGGTGCGTAACCAGATTTTTCAATAAAAAATAAGCACCTTTTAAGTACTTTTTAAGCACTCCAAAAATATTTTTAATCACCTTCCAAAAATAATAATCATTAGGATCTGTGCAGTAATAAAAATTATTTTTTTCCATTGTTTAAAATTCTTAATTTATAAACATAAAATCGATAAAAGTCAAAAGCATTTTCAAAAGCTTTACATAATCATGATAAAATAACTTGTTTCTGATGAGTATTGCAGAGAAAATTGTGAAAAGCATGCATTTTTTGTAATTTATGACTATAATGGACACGCAAAGAAAAATTCTCATTTTAAAAGCTAGAAAATTAAGCACTTTTAACAAATCCTCCCCAAAAGCACCTTTAAGGGCTCTTAAAAAAAGTAAATAAAAAATAAGCACATTTAAGCACTTTTTAAAAACACTACACACCTTGTTCAGTTATTCAAGAAGGAGGTTACACAGGTAAGAAAACACATATTAATGAATGTAGGAACATGTACTTAATTACTATACATAATGCCTTTGATGTTTATCAAAGTTTATAAATTTTGGGAGTGTTGTTGATTTTTCCGAAAATATTTCCTTCTAGAAAAAGGGATCTTCAAAAAGAAATGGTGAATATTCAAAAATATTACAATATGAGACTAGTTGTTACTATAAAAGAATCCTGCATCTTTTTCTTCCTTTAACACATTGACTGTCCTTCAGTCAATACAGTTAGATGAATAGCTATTGCCCTCACAATATGCTTATTAAAGGAAATATAACTTAGTAATAAAAGATAATCATCTGATACCAAGTATTATTTAAGCCTTTCATTAAAGAATTTTTTTTATTATGTGTGATTGCCCCTTCCCTATATATCTGTACAAAGTTTAATAAATAAATTTAATCATTTGAGTGAAACTCACTTCACCACTGTTGTTCACAAGAGTTGTATGTAGAGAATCAGATAAACACCAAGATTGATTTTTCATGACTAAATCTTTTGGGGGACCTGGAGATGTGCCACTGTCAGAACTCCACACCTAAATGATATTGTATAGTATAATATATACAGCAGAATAGTGTTGTAGAAGCAACATTAAACCAAACATAACAGTACTAAAAATATATTTTACAATAAATCCTCACCATAAAAATATACACACATAGCTGCCAACATGGATAGGAAAAAATCCAGTAAATTTTACGAAATATAAATTTCATGATAATAAAGTGTACTAAATATTACACACATAGGGATTTTTATTGTCATCAAAATAGAAAAACTGCAATATTTTCCAGTTATGATAGACATTAAATGAACTTGAAATGTTATGTTCACTCATAATTTTGAATAATCATAGGCATATAATTCATGAAAGATAGTTTAAAAAATATTTAATTTATTTAAAAAGAAAGTTCTGAATGAAAATTAACTTTACATTTTAGAAAAAAAAAAATTAGAAACTAATATTTATTAATGAGGCTTACTTCATTGTGTAACACTTATTTAAATATTCAAGCAAGCAATAATATGCGCAAAATTTCTAATGCAACAACAATTTTTTTAAGGAAACTTAGGGAATTTTCTAAAATGTACAAAAACCAGGAAAAATTTTTTTGAAACTAGTAGACCAGGAGAAACTGGCAAAATTTAGCAGCTATGTATACATGCTATATTTTTAAGTCATAGCGAGATTTCAAGCACTTTTTTTTTCTTTTAATTTTGTTTGAGGCTGTTTCTTTAATTTACAATTATGATTTTAGTCATTTTTGCTGACAACATTTATAATTACAGTAGATTATCGATAATTCTAGGTGGACGGGACGAGACAGCCCTGAACTTTGGAAAACACGAATTACCAAAAACTTATAATTCAAGAAATATTTAAATAAATGGAAAAAAAGGCAATTTTTAAATTTTAGTAATTAATTGAAAATTACTTAATATTTAAAGAAAATTTAGTGACATTAGATGATCAAGGTACATTAACTGCAGTACACCAAGTTACAATATTCATTATATTACTACATCAGATTAATTTGTACTTTAAAATAATTGTCTCATGTATTTTGCTTTAACACACTGTTCACCTGTTTCAATCTTTAATTTTTTTTACTAGCTCGTATTTATGGGAAACTCGAACAATCGAGACTCTACTGTATAGTTATGTATTATCAGGGTTACCACTCAAATCTTAAAAAAAAAATTCCCTGTATATATATTTATTGTACAAGGGTTTGTTGATTTGAATTAGCTTGATTTAAATCAAATGATTTTTTTTTATATATATTGATTTAAAAAGTTAAAAAACAGTGTTTTAAAGTATTGATACTTTTATTATTATCTTTTCTTAGTTTTAAAATCTATTTTAAATAAATTGCTGCATTAATTAATTTTAGTAAACAAAATTACTTTCTTTCTTGGTGTGAGTTAAATTCCAACACACTTGAAATTACATTTTTAAAAATCCTTTGATTGTGGAGAAAGTACAGATTAAAGTAAACATGTAATGCTCTCTTAATATTGACTTGCATAGCTGTAGAAAGTAATTAATAAACATGAATTTTTTCACAAAAGAATACAAATAGATGGTAATTAAAATTCTACCTTTTGATTGAAAAAACATGGAATTTAAATCTACATTATTGGTGGAAAATGCATATTTCTAAAGCTTGAGATTATATTAAAAAGAAATTACCCTAATATGCCAAAAATAGAAGGAAAAAAAAATCCTGATGAATTCAGATATTTTTTCCCCTGATATAGTGTCATTCTATTAAATTAAATAACCCAGAATTAGAATTGTGCTGTCTCTTTTATCAATAAGTATTTTTTTCTCAAAATAAGTTTACAGTATCTTTGACATTATCAGATTTTCTATAAAGAAATTTGGTGGAAAAAATTCCAATGAGTACATAGATTTTTTAAATTTTTTTAAAATTAACTTATCTATTTTGATATAGAATTAAAAATGAATATTTTAATATTAAAATATATAGATAAAATATTTATTTATTTTTTGATGAATGACTAAACAAAATTTTTTAAATTTATTTCGTCATTTAAAAAATCAAAGATAGAGAAAAAAAAATCACAATTTTAAATTAAAATTATGGATAGCGAATTGAAACTTTGTTTTAATAGCTAAAGTATTCTTTAAATTCTCTATTTCATATAGTCTTTAAATTTCAATCATGCATTTGTTTTAAAATAGTTGCTATGCATTCAAAGCTATGTATTATAATGAAAAATTCTTTTTGGAGTTAAGAGTTTTGAAAATATTGTTATAATATAGTTTTTTTAATCATAAATCAAAGTTCTTAAAGTGTATATGAATAAAACAAAAAAAATCTGATTTTTTTTTTTATTTAAAAAAGAAAAAAATTTAAAAAATCACGAACCCTGTATTGCACACAATATATAAAGAGGAAACAATTACTGCGCTCTTGTGTGAGCTATATTAGGCTAATTATAATAGTTTTAATGTCAGGAAAAAACTAAGAGGAAAAAAAGGAACAGCAGAACATACTTAATAATGCTACAGTAAATGAAATAGTTTAGTGTGGCCGAAATATCATCCTTAAATATCCCACAGAATGCGCTTTGAGTAGTCACCCTTTTTTTATTAGTTCACACTCTCCTTGCATCTAGTTCAAATTTTCAATCGTTAATAAAAATACTTTTTATTCATCCACTCAACTTCAAATACATTTTTTTAAACTTGTAAAGGATGGCACTTGATGTTAATACCAGTTTTTTCAAATATTAATTCATTCATTCATATGGGAGAAAAAATTTTAATTATTTAATAAAAAGTAACTCAAATAAAATATTTCACTTTTGACTTAGGTAGGAATTGACTTTTTTTTTTTTTTTTTATATTGTTTAAAAGACAAAAATGACAAACAAAATTCCCTGTATTTTCCTAGTTTGTAAAGAAAAAGAAATCAAAATTCTGTTATTTTTAAATTCCTTTTATTTTTTAAGTTTTCCCTCTGGGGTGACAACCCTGATTATTATATTACAAAAAACGAGGCTGCACTATTCTATTTATTGTCTCTCAATTGTAATTGTAAAAAAAGTAAATCTTCTTCTGATTCACATATTGTTGAGCTTAATAAGAGCGTTTGAATGTGTACAGTACAATATTCTTTCTCAAAAATAGCACATTTTAAAATAAAATATGCTTAAGTACAACATAAATAAGTTAAATAACAATTTAAAATCATTAATAAAAATTTCTACAATATTAATAAATGGGAAAAAAACACTGAATCAAAATTTACCAATTCAAATTGGAACAGCACTCAAGGCAGTTAAAACCAAATTTGTATTAAAAAAACTATTAATACACAAAATATCTAATAATAAAAATTTTAATATGTAAAAAATAAAAATATAATAAAATATAATATATAATTGTGTGTTTGCAGAACAGCACTCCATCAGGGGACACACTGCTTGCAAACACACAGGAGCCTTTCTGTTGTTAGAGGCTGAAGCCAAAACTAACAGTGCCCTGAGGCCCCATAATGAAAATACAAGTATAAATTTTTTTTTATACTTGTATTTATTATTATTTTTTTATACATTTTTTTACATTTTTATACACTTTTCTAAACAGATGGCAGCACTTGAATTTTATTGCTCATTGGTTTCATTTTTTCGTCTAGGTGTCAGCACTTAATTTTTATGCTACTGATTTGAAATATTTTCAATTTTTTTAACTGTAACTTTTACTTGCTTTGATTATTTATAATGTGCTTTGGGGGAGTTTCATTCAGTTGTTTTTTGTTTGTAAATTTTGGGTGTGATATTTAATGTGATAATTTTATTTAATGTGGTAATTATATTTTTTTATACTTGTATTTTCATTACGGGGCCTAGGGGGCACTGTTAGTTTTGGCTTCAGCCACTAACAACAGAAAGGCTCCTGTGTGTTTGCAGACAGTGTGTCCCCTGATGAAGAGCTGTTCTGCAAACACACAATTATATATTATTATATTTTTATTTTTTACATATTAAAATTTTTATTATTAGATATTTTGTGTTATTAATAATTTAAAATCATTTTAGGACTAAGATAAAATGTTGAAACAGTTTTATAATCTTAAAAATCTAATAATGTTAAAAACATGATACAAAAACAAATTTCCATGTGGTCTGTTTATGCCTAACAAAATAGCAATTTAGAAGCAAGATTAAAAGAAAAGAAAATGAAAATTAGATTGGATGATATCGGCATGATTAGACCTAAAAATAACAGAACTCGACAAACAGATAATAAAATTAATGCACATGAAAAGTGAATTAGAATTTATGCAAGTGTTAAACACTTTCTCTCAATTTTCTCTAATTTATCATGCATAGCTACAAAAAAAAAAAAAAAAAAAAAAAAAAAAGTCTTTAGTTTTTTATTATAGGAAGTTCCATCAGAAACAGTTGTGATCAATTGCAAAACAAGACACTCAATGAAAGATATTCCGTAATTGTGAGGAATGGAAGATATTTTTTTATCCATTTTGAATCCATAAAATTGAATTTTAGCCCATGAAATATTTTACATAAATTACATATCATGAAATAAGGTAACAGTTTCTTGATATTAGATGTAAATTAAGCCATGTCAGTAGCAAAATATTTTTAAATTTGCAGCTGTAACATAATTACTAAACTTATAGGAAAAGCTATTAAGCAAACTCTACTTTGAAAAGAACATATTAGAGTGGTTATTTTGCAATAATATGTTTATTAGCAATTATTAATTAATCTGAAATCAAATTGCCCTATTTAAAAAGTATATTTAATCATATTCCTTTTATTGAAAATGTTAAAAATATAGATTTTCTAAGAACCTAAAAATTTTAATGAAAAAAGAGACCTACATATTATGGTGAATTTATAATAAAAACTTGCTAATTTTAATTGGCATATCAATACAAATAATATTTGTTATAGCATGTAAGAGATAGCTTACAGTGACGGTGGTATTAGGTTTAATGACAGCTGCTCTTGGAAATTTATATGTCACTTCAGCTCCTTCACTTTTTTGAACCAACTGCCAACTACCCAGAGACAACTCCTAAAAAGAATAAACTTTGAAATTATCTCTATTTTCTGCTCAAAAAGGTCAAATACTTTTACACCAACCACTAAACACATAGTAAGCCAACTATCCAAACTAGCTATCAAGTACAATAACACAGAAATATAGTAAATAGAAATTATCGTTATGAATGCAATTTAAATTAGCACTGTTTTTAAGTGTATACATTACTTAATTATATATATATATATATATCAGGTCTACATCCCTGATATCTTGGTTGTATTTAGCTCAAATAATAAGTTGTGAACCAAAATATTTCTTCACAAGTTTTATTTAAGGGTAGGCTGGTGGTTGAAACAGTTCACACCCATTCTCCACACTGGAGGGGGGTGGACAGGACTCCGAATAATTCCAGCACAGCTTACATTGTCAATCTTACACAGCAAAAGTCACACAAAAACTATTGCTCCTGCATTAAATACTAACAAGAAAGGAGGTAAAAAGGCTCAGTAGCTGCATACCTTGTAACCCTACGCATTATCGAAAATCATTTAATGCTTCCTAATATGGAAGTGAAAGAGGGAAAGATTTTAAATTAACTCCTCCTTCGAAATATAAATCTAATTATAATTCAACGGTATGTTTTCAGCCTTGAAGTCCCCAATAGAATATCTCTACACCTATTCTTTACCAAAGAATTCTTTATGAAAACGAAACAGTTTTAATGCTTTTATTAATACAAAAGTATTTTTTTAATTTTTGTATTACACACACATTATATATATATATATATATATGCATGTATAGATATATAATATTTACAAAATTATGCATGAATTTTACTATTAAATAAAAAGTAACACTTAGGCAAAAATGCCAAATTAAAAAAAATATCTAAAATTTTATACTTTATCATAAAATCATCAAAAAATAAATTTATCACTCCAAATAATTTTTTCAGTTTTAGTAAAATTTTAAATTAATTTTCATTGCCTTGTTAAAAATAACTTGGTGAAAGAGGGGAAAATGAGGAAGTGTTCTTTGCTTTCATTTCTTTTTACTTCCTGTTTCTATCAAAAAGAAGAAAAATATTGAAGATTGGCTGCAACAAAATTTCAAAACTCTTAATTGTTAAGGATAAAAAATTCATTTTAAACAGATTAAGAAAATTCTTAAAAGCATAATTTTTATCATTCAATAGTAACACCATTGTATTTTATCTATATAATCTATATAAAATCAATAACCACAGCAAAATATTTCATTTTGCATATGAAGAACAAAAGAATTACTTGCCTGCTTTCCTTTGTAATAAATTTTTACAAATTTTCCATTGACGTCATGATCAGAAATTTCAATATCACCTGACGACGTTTGAGCATCTGACTTTTCAGATTCGGCAAACATTCGCCTGCGTTTGACACCCCTCATGGGATTTGACCTAGGCTGAAGAGGGGATGGACTGCTGCCGCGTGAGTTTGAAGGGCTAATATTAAGCCTGAAAGTCATATATTACAGATTTAGTTAACGTACTTATTCCACACTTTATAAATCAGGTATAGAAATTACATTGTGCAAAGTTAAACTCAGAAAAATCAACAATAAATAAAAATGCTTTAAAACAGACAGCCGGCCCTTATCACCGGCTTCCGGGTGGTTATGAGAAATCAAAACTAGGTTCCTCAACTAAGTTTCAACAAAATCAAAAATGATTTTGTTGAAAAAGATCATACAAATTGCTACACATAATCAAGACAAGAGATGAACTCCATTTCTGGAAAAATCTTACAATTAGAAAAAACAAAGAAAGAGAGAGCAAGTCTTTTAAACATTGAGATCCGACATCATCCACCAATCACAAACTGCTGATCATCTTGCACAAGTAGGTGAAGAAAAGTTGAGTAATAACTATCTTCTCCCGTGAGGAAAACACTGTCATTGTGGTTGGGTTACCACTCCCGGCAAAAACTCAACATCCAACTCTTATAAAGTCATCCCATGACACAACTAGAGTTAAACAATGAGCATAGATTTGGCTAATTGGATGCAATTACCCTATCACATTTCTAACAAATGATTAGTAATGTGATTCATTTTTCTTCATAATTTAGGTTATCACTTCACGAATTTCCGCGACTGAATAGCCAACCAGTGGATATGCAGCTTCTTTCATTTTCAACTTCTTATTCTTGAATTTAGAAGACAAAATAACTCATGTTTAAAAAACCAGGACACATTAACCTTCGAGAAAATTTTTTTTAAACAAAACTAATAAGCATTTATGCAAAATGGAGGTAAAAACCACAGAATTCTTGTATTATAGTTTGATGGAAATGGAACTCAGATTTGTTTTTGCCAAAGTATTATTTTTTGCTTAGAAAAAAAATAAATAAAACCCAGTAACAAGGCAGTTTCCTTGTAACAAAAAGATTTATAAAATATTGTGCTAGTATTTCCTATTGCGCTTTTCAAATAAAAATAAAATAATTCTTTAATGAGGAAATATGTTTCCATAACAACTATTTTCATCAGCAGTTTTCATTTCAAAGCAAACCGGTTTATTTTATTAATTTTCAGCTTAAGTATATACACCGAAAACAAATTCATAACTAGTCTAGATATAGAACAAAAACAGCAGAATTTGCGGTCGGAAATAAAACCTAATATAAGATTATTATTGATAAAATGATGAAAAATCTACTTTCCTCTAATCAAATATTTTAAAAATAGTTTTTTATTGGTTAAACTGTTCACAATTACCTTAATGAACTTTATTCGTAAAGTCTGAGATCCACCGAAAGAAGGTTGATTATTTAGGGTTCCAGAACTGAAAGAAACTAGGAACTGCAGGTGTAGGCTTTTTAATAAAAGAACAACAACAAATGTTACTGATAAAAAAACGATTTGGACGGCATACTGTTATGAACAAAGACTTCATACAAAACATTTATTAGAAAATTAGACAAAGCAGGCGCTTCACTATTGACGAGCTTCATCAGCTACAGGTTTCAAGATCAGTAGCTCATAACATTGCCACTGAGAAACTTCATTACAAAAAAAAAAAAAAAAAAAAATGTTCAAGATGGGTGCTTAAATGTTGACAGTAAAACATAAATCAAAATCGCCAATGACACTTCATGACAATGCTTGGTTTCATGTTGAAACAGGAACAAAAACACTACTGGACAATTTTCATTGGGAAGTACTGCATCACCAACAATACAAGCCTGACATAGCATCATCAGATTCTCACCAGTTTGGAAAACTTAAGGAATTTCTTGGTAGAAGTCCTAGAAAATGATGACATTTTGAAAGAGACTATTACTAACTGGTTTAAGAATCAAACGACAGAGTTTCTTTGAGACGGGATCCAAAAGCTCTTGCCACGACTTGACAAAAGTTTCAAAGTTAATTGTGATAATGTTGAAAAAAGAATGTTTATACACTATTTTGTGATACAATTTATGTTTATAAATAAAAAATAATGCCAGTTCAAGACGACACATTTGGAACATAAATACAAATGATCTAGACAGTTTCTCACCTTATTTCTTCCCCTTCGAGTAGCTTTCGATAAGCAGCTATTTCTAAATCTAAGGCTACTTTAATGTCCAAAAGATCACGATATTCGACAAGTTGACGCTCCATTTCTGAACGAAGATTTTTGAGCTCTTCATCTTTCGAATTTAAAGCTTCTTTATGCCAGTCTCTTTCTTGTTCAAGCATCTTTTCTAAATCTTTGATTCTGTGCAACAAAGATGAATTCTAAATAAATGAATAAAATATGTCTTTTGAATTTAACATTACATTACTGAACAACAAAGATAAAAACTAAAATAAAAATGCTACTAATTAAAAAAAATTGAGTGTCTATGCATTTTGTGTTTGACTTGAACCTTTTCTTAAAAATTCAGTCGAAGAGGAGAGATATTTTTGTGTGTTTTAACTTTTAAGATTACAAAAGAAATCTTAGAAATAACATTTACAAAATACAATTCACTCTATTTTTTAGAACAAATATTTTCCACAAGTGTTTGTTTTTAAAACAATTCCATACACTTCTCCTTAAAAGGTTTTTATGTGAAAATGTGTTCCTAAATTTACATTAAAAGAGACAATTAGGAAACAATTCTTACAAATCTGCATTGAGGAAAACAATGATTTATCAAAATTTGTTTTAACATTTGATGTTATAAAAAACATTTAAAAAATTTGTCAAAAATTTAAAATCCAATTTAATTCTATATACTTTTTGATGGTTAATTTTAAAAACATTTAGTTAAAAAGACCTTTTTCCTTTTTTTTTTTTAAATTATTTACAGGTGTTTTAACTTTCAATATTTTTTATGTAAAGGTTTTATAACTTAATATTTTTTATATAAAGGTATTTCAACTTTTAATAATACAAGGAGCAAACTTAGAAAAAATTCTTACTATTTTGCAATGAAAAAGCTATTATTAATACTATCGACAAGAGTATGTCTTGAAAATTATGCCATAAATTTTGCTTTAACATCCTATAAAAATAAGAAAGTTTAGTTTTTTTCCATTTCAGTTTTTGAAAATATGTTCTAATTTTAAACCCTAAAGAGACATTTACTCCCTTACTCTCTAAGAAATAATTCTCAAAAATTTGCACTGAGAAAGCAATCATTATCATTTATTACAGCACCGAAGATCTGAAATCTTAGTCCCAAGATAAGTAAGTCTAAGAATCTTTTATTAAATATGATGCCAGTTATCTACGGCATTAAACTATGCATTAATAGGACTGCCACTCAAATCGAGGAAACAACAATTACTGTGATCTTTTCTGAGCTATATTGGGTTCATATATATATATATATATATTATGATGATTTGAGCTATATATTATTATACTAGTTTTAATGGCTGGAAAATTGTGTTATAAATAAGGAACAGCTGAACATACTTAAATAATGCTATAAGTAAATGAAATAGTTTAGTATAGTTGAAATATCTCAAGGATTATGCTTTGAGTGGTCATTTTTTAAACGACGAAAATAAGAAATAAAATTCCCTGTATTTTCCCAGTTTGTAAAGAAAAAAATAAATCAAAATTCCCTGTTATTTTAGGTGATTTCCCTGTATTTTCCAGGTTTTCTCTGTGAAGTGGCAAACCCTGATTAAGACCAAATTAAATTAACCAAAATAAATTTACTTGTAAACATAAAGCATAATTTTTGAAAAAATAAATAAATGTATACTTACGGTGGATTCCAAATTAGCATTCTTTGAATTAAGACTATCCACTTTAGTCTTATAAGTCCTGAGTTCATCTCTGTAGGATGTAGAAGATTCTGTGTAGCGATCAAGTTTCTTTTGTAGATCAGCAATCTAACAAATACATACACACATTTTTTTTAATTTCATAAAATATGAAACATTACAGGATATTATTCAGAAATACAGGGGGGGGGGGACAGAATGAAAAAAAAAATTTCTACAAAATTGCAAAGGTAAAAACACTTTCAGTCATTTTAAACAATAAACTATGACATAAAGAGAAAGAATATGCATATTCGCTACGATGCATTGTTGTTTCATTAACCCTTTGAAAGATTAACTATTTGCGTAAATTTGTATAAAATATCCCCACCAAGCAAAGAAACCCTTCCATTGCCCTACAAAAGTTGTTTTTAGTGCAGGAAGGCAGACAGTAAAAGGGTTAATGTCTCTGTTTGAGTAGGATGACCAGAAATTAAAGTTATGTCATGAATCTGGCAGTTTTTTTAGTAGTATCAACCTTCAAATCCTTTTGACTATGTCTAAAATAGGACAGACTTTTTCCTGCAATGCACTGCTTTAACATAAAATATGCAACTTAAGAGTAGCAGTTATTCTATTGCGGGAAAGTACAAGCTTGAGCTGACAAAGGTTAATGTTAAGAATAAAACTTAAAGCACTCATCATATAAAGCAAATACATTCCTTTGTACTCTGATTCTTTAAAGTAATAAATGGTTGTTCAATACATATACATTTAAGCAAATACTATAATTATTATAGACTTTAAAATTAACAAAAAAACAAATCTTACCAAATAAACTATAACAATAATTGGCCCACCGAAACATGGAAATAAAAAAAAGGTCAATTAAGGTGTCAGTGTCGATACATGTCGGAATAACAAACGAAAATATCTTATTTATGAAGATAGTCATTCCGATTCAGAGTATTCTATAAATGTGGGCTTTTCTGCTTTATTACAAAATTTCTGTAACATTTTTAGAGGCAAAATATTTACAAATTATATTCATTTGAAAATAAAACTTTTGAACTTTTTGAAAACGCAAAAGCTGTGAAAATTCTTATATTTTAAAACAACTGCTGAAGATGTGAATTGTAACGTATTGTAACATAAAGAAAGTATAAAAAAATCCCCCCGTATTTTAAGACTGGAAAGTATAAAAACCGATCCATATGCGGAGGGGTAAAAAAGTTCTCTCTAAATACCCTGCAATCAAAACTCATTCATGAATCTCTTTCATTTAAGAACATGAACGGACTTTAATAGAAGAGATTACCAGTTCAATAGTAAAATTGTTGACTCCAATTTAATCTATTCACTATTTACTTTATATATTTACATATTTATTATTTTTTTTTTATATAAATGAATTGTTTTTCTAAAATAGCCAAAATTTTATTTTGTACCACAAGTTTACTAACTATAAATGCAAAATACCCAAGTGTTAATAACTTGGGGGTAAATACTCACAATTCATATATACTTGCATATATCCTGTATTTAACAATTTTATTAAAAAAACATCTGGTCATGTTTTTCTTTAAAGTTGTAGAAAATTCTGCACAGTTACGTTTTGTTTAAAATTGTCAATAGTTAATTCATTATTTATTCAGAAGAAAAATTCATTTACTTGAACAGGTAAATTATTAATATTGTATAAGATTTCTTTGTTTGAGAGTGGTTTAATCGCCTTTATATTCACATTCCTAATTAGTTAGGAAAAATTGTTGCCTGTGCCTTGGTTCAAGTTGCAAATTGTCGCATTTTAGTTGCTAGTGGAGGTCCTGTATAAACTAATAAAAATAATAGAATTCAATCTATGGAAATATGTAATAAATAAGGCATAGAAAATATTTCTTATCACTTTAATTAAATACAGAACAAAAATGTTACCTTTGATTTATACAAAGCTTCAATCTCATCTCTGTTAATATGCAGCTGAGTTTCATATTGTTCCCGTAACTCTTTTAAGGAATCTGCAAGCTTCTGTTCGTAACTTTCAGTTAACTTAGAATTTAACTCCAAAATTTCAGTCTCTTTTAAGTGCTTAGTTTCACTAATCTCCTAAAATGAATGTCTTTTCAAAACCATCAAATATTAAAATTAAAAAGCACTATTACCACCTTAACTAATTTGTTGTTACTTTAGAAAGAAACAAATATACATTAAATTTCTTCTATATTCTAGGTCAAGTGAAGGAGGTGAACATTTAGAATCATTAATCCATTCTGCATTAATCAATTTTTAAATTTTTCTTTTAAATTGCTCGCGCATTTTTTTACCGACCAGCATAATGTGCTCATTTGTTATGTTTTTTGTTTTTTTAATCTTTAAGATGTAAAATTTTTCATAGCCCACACTTTAAAAACTGCTATAATAAAAAAATATATATTTATTTGAACAAGTGAAACCTATTAAACATGGCAATATATATCTGGAACACATTAATATTAATGTTCCTAAATAGTTATTAAATGCAAATAGTTTAATAACTATAAAACAAACACACAGTTTATACTTTTAAGCACAAAAATATGCACATAATTTAAATGATTTGCAATCAAAAACCAGCAAATTTATCTATTTCAGTTTGCTTTACAAAATGTAAAGTTAATGTGGTTTAATTCTCTGGCTGTATGATAAATTTTAACTGAAATATGAAAATTCATCAATAACGTTTTACATAATTAATTGCTTCCATGATTATCTCGAGTTAACTCGGATATGTACAGGGGTCTGTCCAGGCCGAATTTACTACCGTTTAGTGGTACCTTTACAAATTCAACCTTAGGAAAAACAGTAGTTTTACAAATTAAATTTTAGGAAAAACTGTAGTTTCACAAAATACTAAGAAACGATAAATTCATATTTTTACCATATTTTTGTGTTGATTTTTTAAATATAATTTACAATTTTTCACAAATTATGTCTACATTTTCACAAAATAGGTACCTCTCAGAAAAACCTAGACAGACCCCTGATGTATATATTGCAAATATTTATCATACCGAGAAAAGTAGGACGCAGCAGAATTCAGTACATTTTGTTTTACCACGTTTTTAATCGGTTGGAAGCAAAAAAACATATGTTTGCTATAACTGGTAGTTTGCCAAGTTTTAATTGGCAGTTTTGCTGTTGTACTGCACATGTGTTTTATGTGACTGTATATACGATGGTTGCTAAAATTTACACAGCAATAAAAGTAAAAAAAAAAATGGCATTACTCTTCACTGACTTTTGAAAAGTATCACTTTGTGTTGTCCCCTGTTTTAAGAACTATCATACTAAGACTCATACTTAACTTTCTTAACTTCTACACTTAACTTTCTTCATTAGCCCGAGATAATTCGGGATAGTAAACTGATAGTAAATTAAATGTTTCTTACACATAAAAAAAATTTTAAAATTTCAACTTAAAGCTTGTGTATTATGTTTTGTTTTAATTCCTTGTACTTATTAATAAAATAACAAAATAAAATGATTTTTTGCATTTTTTTTTTTCTTAAAATAATTGGTAAGGGAAGTATAATATAAAACGAGGATCTGAACAAATGCACAATTAGTTGACATCTAAAGAGAGAAGTCTCACGTTATTAAGTAGGCTTCACAGTATTCCTTTAAATTGATTTGAATATAGTTTTAATGATGTTAAATATTGTAAAAATAATTACATATGCTTTAATTTATAATATAATTGCAGTCATAAATCAAACTTTTTTTTAAGACACTCACAGGAGTTTCCCTTTAAATTTGCATGTTTAAAAGGAATTTTAAGGACAATTGGCATACTTTAAGGTTTAATATACACTTTGAGTTAGCAAGGTAAATACTGAGCTTTTTATACCTCAAACCATCAGTACATGAATAGTATCTTTTGTAAACATCACATGAAATGATCGGGACTGAGTGAGGTCTGTATGTCACAACAACATGCAAATTGTTTGAAGTGTGAACAATTAAGAAACCTCTCAATAGTTCAATTAAGTTAAGAAAACACAACTTATGGTAATTTCTGAACATAATTTTAAAAAAGCAATTTTTTATGTATGCGTTCTGTACATATATATATATATATACAGGGGTCTGTCCAGGTCAAATTTACTACCATTTAGCGGTACCTTCACAAATTCAACATAAGAAAAAACGGTAGTTTCACAAAATACTTTTAAAAAACCAAGTTCTAAGATTCTCCTCCCCCTGCCCTTTCAAATTTTGTTGTCGTATCCCCGTAAATGAAACAGTGTTTTCACTACAGCGCGAGAACGCAAGAATCTCCATATTTTTTCTTTTCTCGCATTAAAAAATTATTACCGCGAGAAATTCGTGCATTCTATAAATAAACTTCAAAATTCCCGAATTTCTAGCATTTTGGAAAAAGCTTGCATTACGCCATTTAGAATAAAATCAGTTTCCCTTTTCTTCCTGGATTATTTTCAACATCTGCCCCGTTATCCGGCTTCCCTATTTACCAGTATTGTTCAGTACCTTTTTGAACAACAGAATACTACCCTTCCGAACCCCTTCCAGAACACGTTTGTCTGCAATCATGTGTTTACCCTAGGTAAGGTTTCTTCATATAAGACGTTCAAATTTTTTATGCACTAATGGAGAGACAAAAAAAGGACAAGACAAAATCTTTTATGATGATGCAGAAAAAATCATTTGATGATGCAGCAAAAATATTCAATGCTTTAAAAAATAGAAGATGTTAAAAATGTAGTATAATTAAAGAAATGATTCTTTCTCAAGTCTAGGTGTGTTTTTTTTAATTTTTAGAAATCTCACTTAACTTTTTGAAATCTCACCCTGTTTTTGAGAAAGGCTGAGAAATTCTCACCCATTTTATTTTTCTATGATGAAAACACTGATGAAATGACAGTTGAAAATGCTCTCATAATGAAGATAACTTTTAGTGCCAGTGCTGTTAAATGTATCTTTTTATTAAATTCAAGTTGAAATTTAATTATGGACAATCATTTTTATGGATATTTAAATTAGGAAACAATTTTAAGCCCAAAATTTTACAATAGCAGAATTGTTTTTTAACATATGGGAAAAATGGGAAATTACCAGCCATAAAAATTTTTTATTTGTAGTGACAATCTTTGAAAATATTTTCCTATTTTACCATACTTTTGTGTTGATTTTTTAATATCACTTTTAATTTTCACAAATTATGTCTAAATTTTTACAAAATTAGGTACTTCTTAAAAAAACCTAGACCAGACCACTGATAATTATAAACTTAAACATTCAGCAAAAGGACAGAATACCGAATATTCGTTACATCCCTACTTTTTAAGATTATCTGTTAATAACATGGCAGGAAAGACAAATTTTGATTTCAGCCAGACAATGTGAACAATGCCCTCTTCTCAAAAATTCTGCATAAATTTGAGAGCCTGCAACAGAGGATTAAATCTACCCGCAACTAAGTATGTACACCCTATGTTTTAGACTGCCACCTACAATAATATAAATGCAAAAGGACATCAGGAACTAAATTCCCCATATTCTAAAAATAGGGAGAAAAAACATTTTCAGTCCATTGTAATTTGTTGCTAAAGAACTGTTGCCAGAGATTGTAATTATACTAGTTAGCAAAAATAGATTTCATTCTTCTTAAAAAAAGGTCATTTTATTCATACATGTTTAAAGAAATTTTTATTTTGAATGTATAAAGTTTTAATTTAATAATGGTATTATGTCAAACTAACTTTTTTGTATTGAGAAAAAATATTAATATCTGCCCATTGGCAGACCAACCAATACCTTTTGATGGACAGATTCCTTAAATGCCAACTCTTCTTTAGAACTCTGATATCTGTTTTGGAAATCCACACGAGTTAAAGTTTCATCATCCAAATCTTTCTTTAAAGAAGAAACTTGCTGAGACAATGTCTTGATTGTACTCTCTAAATCCTTTAGAAAAGAACACATTTAATATAATTGCAGGAGAAACATTTTGTGGCAATTTTATCTCTGTTGGTATTTCAAAAGTTAAATAAAGAATTTAGGTAAACCATCAAATGTGTAAATAATGTTTTCAAAATATCAAAATGCAAACAAATTATGGAATGATCAACTTCCCCACAATGTAGTCATGCCATAACTTGTTTCTATTTTGTTATATGTATATGTATTTATATATACACACACACAGGGGTCTGTCCAGAGCAAATTTACTACCGTTTAGCGATACTTTCACAAATTTTAGGAAAAATGGTAGTTTCACAAAATACTTTTAACATATTTTTGAAAAATATTTAAATATTTTTGAAAATATTTTCTTATTTTTATGTTGATTTTTTAATATAATTCTTAAATTTCATGAATTATGTCTAAAATTTTACAAAATAGGTACCTCTCAAAAAACCCTAGACAGACCCCTAATATATATATATATTACCATTTAAAACTTAATGGTATATCCTAGGTTAACTGAAACTGCAAATTCTGTTACATTTTCAATAGTGTAATAAAATTTTAAGTCTAGAGAAAATTGAAGTGACCTACAGTAAGATATTAGGTTTCAAATGTTAAAAAAATATTTTCAAATTATTGAAATGCAAATAAATTATTGGTGAACTTTCCCACAACTTAATAAGTAATCCACTCATAAGTTGTTTGCATTTCGATAAAGTTCAATAGCTGAAACTTCAAGGCCATACCTTTATGATATACACGAACCTTGTTCGCGGATTATTTTGTACTACTACTAAAAAAAATATCTGCCTCTTCAAAAACAGTTTGTATTTTACTAATTTCCAAGAAAAGAATTTCTATGCTTTTTCCTACAAATGCAAACACTATTTGAAATTACCAGGGGTCTGTCCAGACATTTTGTGAAAGGTCCGTTTTGTTAAAACGGTGAAAAAATTACTCGTAATGTGTGAATATAAAATAGACGTTAAGTCACATTCTTTCAACCAGGGTCCTGCTTTTGTGAATTTGTGCAAATAGGGTCCTGTTATTGCAAAAAACTTTTTCAAGGAGTTTTTAAAATGTAGACTTTGATTATGCTCAAAACTGTAAAATTATAATTAAAAAAATTAAATTTTAAAAAATAAACAGTAATTGCTGCTACTAAATTAGAGATGCAACATACAAATATTTGGTATTTGGCCTATACTGCTGAACGCAGAATATTAATTTTGGACGAAGAAAGGAAGAAGCGTCTGACGAAGACAAAACTTAGTACTTTTACATCTGTCTCCCCCCCCCCACTCCTGGGAAGGGTTTATTCGATTAACGAAACTATAATTGAAGATAAACAAATTTATGAAGGGCGCGATTAAAAGATATATTATTTTGTGAAGGGTCCGTTTTTAAGCTAAAAATGTTGCATATGAGAGCGCAAGAATCATCAAAAACTTTCAATTTATAAAATGATTTCATCAAAACACATAAAATGACTGTTTCATAAGCTACGGACCCAAAGTAAGCTGTAATTCAATGAAGTGTGAATGGTACAATATAAAAACCATGCTGTTTGCGTAATTCATGGCAAAAGTCAACATGGTAAAGAAATAAAATCTTATATTGTGAAAAATAAACAACGATAAAAACCTCCTTCAAGGGCTGTTAAAAAATGAAAATTAGCACCTTTAAGCACTTTTTAAAAACACTATGCACCCTGTTATTCAAAAAGTAGGGATTCCACCCAAAGAAGGATAATTTATTTAGAGCTCTATTGAACGTAACTTCTTTCAAATCATGTCTTAAAAGTTTAGAAATGCTACTTAATAAGTAATAATTGTACTAACTCTACATTGGTTTGCACATCTTCTGTTTTCCGATGTTAAAGTTGACACTCTTCTTTGCAAATCTTGAACCAAAATATCAGATGATTTGATTTGTTTCTCTGCATTTGTCAGCTCTTTCTCTTTCTTAAATAATCTAAGTAAAAATCAGAAACTAAATAATTGAAAACATATATAAAAATATAAGGATTACTGGCCTCAAACTTAATCTTTGAATTATAGTTATTGTACTGCATAACAAACTAAATTTCCTTTACAACTCAACGGAAAAAAAAGCATATATAATAATATTTTTTTAAAGTTTTTATACAGAGGCGTGCATAGACTTAGGTGCCCTCTTTCTTAGACGAATCACAAAGTTTTTCATATATGAAACAAAAAGACTACGCTATACTCGTATATTTAAAATCATTAATATTATTAATTTATATTAACTTATGTAGTTGTGGACCCCATGTAGGCCACATGCACATACGGTATATATTTATTAGTGCAGATGCACTTCAATGTAAGTATTTCGAAAACCAATATTTCTGTAAAATATAAAAGTTTAAAGCACAATCTAAATTAAAATTGTACGTAAAACAAAGAAAACATATACAATTTAATATTCCAAAAAATAAATAAATACTTTACTTCGTTTTCAATTCATTCACTTCTGACTTGAGCTTCTCATTTGAAATCTGTAATTTAGCTTTCTCCTTTGCTGTAAAATCCAAGAGTTGACGAACATCAGCTAATTCTTTGTCATAAACAGTTTTTACTTCAACGACGGCCTTTTGAGTCGTTTCTTGGGTTGTTTGAATAAGTGTGCTTAATCTATTGTTTTCGTTTTCTAGATTTCGGACGGTATCTATATAAGTGGCCAAACGGTCATTTAAACTTTGCAATTCTTCTTTCTCTTGAACTCTTGTTATACGCGTGGGACTGAGACGAGAGCGCTCGCCAGCACTGCCGGTTCGAGGCGAAGAGGTGCCGACAGAGCGACGACTCATTTCTACCGGTCCTGGCTTAAGCAAGTCAACAACAAAGCCAAATTCACTTCGATTCGATATTTCTAATTAAAGGTACTATCTCATCCCATCGGCCGCTGGTGTTACCAACAAATTTGCGGCGGTAACTCAAGAGTAGGGAGCGCCAAAGCTATTCTCACGCCAAGATCACGCCAGCAGCGTAACTTCAAAACGTGAAGGCTCCGCGAACTTACATTTTTAGGAGGGTGAAAATTCCTATTTTTCCGAATGAAATTTCTAATTTGACATTAATAAGTATGCCTTTCTTTAGTTTTAATAAAACATTTGTTGCTAATATTTTCACTTATATGTTATTTTTCCACCAAT
>OX421973.1:118108368-118110868 GCA_949128135.1 Parasteatoda lunata
GGGTCAAGTCTCTCCCGACAGGGGGGCTCAAACAAATGAATTCAAAATATTTAAATTAAAACGAGTTTTATACTTTACATTTTTTTCTCACATCATATTTTTCAAAAAAAAAAAAAGATAATAAATGTTTCTAAAAATCTAAAATCACTAATATTGATACCATAATGTGCAGATTCCTTTTAATGTGTAAATTTAAATCTAATTCTTTTCTTCTTTCTGCTATCGATGTATTTTGTACTGTATGATGCAATTTACCATACATTGTAAGCGTAAAAATTACTTCTGTAATAAAGAAAAATAGTTGTAGCAGTAAACGCTATTTCAAAAAATTTCTACGCTTCTTACTCTCATAACGTAAAAGTTATTCCTTAATAAAAATTTGAAATTTCATGCACATTTAACAAAACATTTTAAGAACATTTTGATATAAAATGTTATTTTTATATTCATCGATTGGCTTTCGAATTATTTAAATGTTTTGTAAATAAAGTTTTAAGTACATTTTTCGCATCCACGTATTCTATCTAAAGATATCATGCCCCGTTTTGAACGAACTTCGAAATGGTTATGCCCATAAAATTGTAAAATTCCAATTTTTTTTAATTGTTACGTAGTATAATTTTACGGACAAAAAAAGGGCTATTTTAATCAGGGGAGTCGATGTTAATATATATTGTAAATAAAAACAAGGTAAAAATTTCTCCTTGCGATTCCTTTTTCTTTTCAAAGATGCTTTTAAAGTGAACATCTATGTCCGGCAAAATGTTAATTTCTCCATTTGAAAAAAAGAGTAAGTCCATCGGCTTAAAATATAAGATTAAAAAATTATAGCATAAATTTGTAATTATTTTTCAATTTACAAATTTTAAATTTGCGTCCGAAAAACGAATATTAACTAACTTACATTTTTTTTAAAAATTGCCACTCATGGCTGCTGTTGGTCTGCCTATTTTTTTGTTTCTCTGCAAAGCTGAAAGCACACTTTCTACCAAGATTTCTGTTTCGCCTTGCAGAAGCTTTTTACATATTGACATACACCTGCAACGAATAACCTTTCACACAGTTAATTAATTATTGTAATATTCTTTCCTCTACGATTTAAATTTGCTTTTGCTTTCATAGTTACGAATTTTAAGTCACAAAAAATGAACACTAAAAATTATGAAGTTAGGGGACAAAATTTCGAAAAAAAAGACTTTCTTTTTTATTTCTCAGGACTTATTTGACCGATTTTGCTTAAATTTTGTATTTTGACATTTAAAATTGCAAATGATGAAAAAATTGTACAACTTACATTTCTTAAGTTTCTCGACTTCCCTTAAATAAAGCAATAATAAATGTTTACTAAAAGTTTTATTTTGCATGAAATTATCTTTAGAAAAACGAATAGGAATTGATTGATCTGATTGGAATTGTATGCAAAACTTTTTCAATTCGCTTAAAAAAAATTGGGATATAGTGAAATACGCAAAAATTAAAGTTGACATTAAAGGGTCCTAACTTTCAAGCGCGTTCCTGAAAAAAAACTATTAAAACAATATTTCTAGATTGAAACTACTATATTTTGGAGGTCAGAAATCCGTCGAAAAAAAAGTATGTTTAATCGGATAACGTTTTTATGTCTTATTTCCTAACTTAAAATATCGTTTGGACTAATTAATTAGTATATTTGATGTCACCCTCTCGAACCATTAGGAATGAGTCTTAGAACATGAGGAGCCGAACTTAAGATAAAAATTTATTCCGGTGGGTCAATTTTACATTCATTTGAAGTATATGTCAATATTGCTGATAATAGCAAAATAATTTTTCTTTTTTATAAAGAAAGGTAATTTAGCTGGTGGTTATCCATGTATATATGCTTTGATAATTTTAACGATTATGATTGAAAGAGGAAAATAAGGTGAAATGATGTTCACTTTCAATATTAATATCAGATATAAATAAATAAAAACGTCTTTTATTTTGGCCTCTTTTGTTAATTTCATAGTATAATTGCATAGTAATATCTTCGAAATAATACCTCATTGTTAATGAGGATAATATCTCAACCTCGTCATATCTCAAGAGCGTTTTACGTTTTGATTGAATCGAAAAAATTTTCATACAATTGCAAAAATTCGTTTTTCCAAAGGTAATGCCATGCAAAAAATATATTTTTAAATAGTTATGAAATATTTAATATTTTTTATATTTATATTTATAATATGCGTTGGAAAAATTCTGAATCCCGATTTTTGAAATCCCCATGTAGTAAATGGTGACTGATGCACGTTAAATCTGTCGAGTCGCTAAGTCCCCCATGTTCCCATAACAAATCAAGACCTCTGGGGGTACTTATCCAGGAGTTCCCTTGTCTTCTGGATTGGTTCAAAACTACAAGGCTACGGAGTTGAACATTAGTAGTCGGAAACCCGAATATTGGGTCGGTTGTTCAACGACGGATAAAATAAAATGACTTTTTTAAAATTTGATAACTCACAAACTAATAGATCGATTG
>OX421973.1:118115868-118125868 GCA_949128135.1 Parasteatoda lunata
ATCAACATCTCAAGCAAGCAAAAAGAGAACTACCCGTGTTTCAGAAACATTGGAGCAACGGGAAAAAAGACTTGAAACTAATCGAGAACACAATGCTTTAGCCCGTTCCTTGAAAACGTCTGAACAACAGGAAAGAAAACTGTTAACAAATCAACTACGCACTACTCAAGCCCGTTCGTTGGAAACATCAGAGCAACGGGAAAGAAGACTGTTAAAAAATCAACTACGCGCTACTCAAGCCCGTTCGTCGGAAACATCAGAGCAACGGGAAAGAAGACTGTTAACGAATCAACTACGCACTACTCATGCCCGTTCGTCGGAAACATCAGAGCAACGGGAAAGAAGACTATTAACAAATCAACTACGCACTACTCATGCCCGTTCATTGGAAACATCAGAGCAACGGGAAAGAAGACTGTTAACAAATCAACTACGCACTACTCATGCCCGTTCATTGGAAACATCAGAGCAACGGGAAAGAAGACTGTTAACAAATCAACTACGCGCTACCCAAGCCCGTTCGTCGGAAACATCAGAGCAACGGGATGCAGGAAGTAAAATCAATCAAGATTGTTTTACTTCCATAGAAATTATCAACGTTGCTATCGGGCCAAGCCAACACCTCCTAGAAGAAGGAAGGCCTCAGCACGGATAAATTTCGTAGTCCGATATGACAAAGTTAACTGCACATTTGTTGAAAAATAAGAAAGATGTCTCTACGTTCGGGGTACTAAGCTGCGCAGTGGTTGAAAATACGAAATATGTCATTACGTTTGGACTACTAAAGGATATTTTTGGTAACCCGTGCTGTGGCCTACTCTTTCTAGGAGGTGTTGGTCAAGCAAGATAATCGAAACTTTTCTTGGCGAAAAAATTTCGGTACATTCGTGTTTCCAAATGACTTCATTCGGTGCTATAAGTATCGGTGCGCATATGGGCAGCCAGAGTTATTTATTACATTCACATGCAATCCTGCTTGAGCTAAAATTAAAGATCTTTTGTAACCTAGGCAAACATCATCAGATCTTCATGATGCATTACCGCACGTGAGTTAAAACAAGTATTAAGCTCTATACTTGGTTTTATTGCAAAGCGTCATGTTTTTGGAGAGACACGGTGTTTGATGTATTTTATGTAATGGCAAAAAAAAAAAAAAAAAAAAAAAGAAAAAAAAAGAAAGAGAATTGCCACATCATTTGGCTTATTGAGAAAATCACACCATGACAAATTGACCAGCTCATATCAACAGAAATACCTGATGTCGCCATTGATTCAAACTTTTTTCAGATCATCAGCAAAAATATGTTTCATGGTCCACGTGCATCACCATGTCTGTTTGAAAATTCACTAACGATATCCTAGAGAATTAACTGTTGAGACTATCACTGGTTTATTTCACCATTAAATAAAATTATCATTTCAAATCATAATCGCAAATCTCATTTACACACTTAAATACAAAATTAAAATTCAAACTGAAAGCGTTGCAACGCACGCAGGGTACAGCTAGTATATATATAAAAAAGAACCGGTCCTGCCAGCAACGGTTTGATGGAACGCTGTAATAAAGTCTTAAAAAGATATGCTGCATCCTATTATTAGAGAAAAGATCCTCCAATTTTTACTCTTTGCTTATCTCAACTGCTGTGCACCGTTCACGTTACTGTATGGCAAGAGAAAGGTACTTTATTGACGTCGCACAAGAGCTACACACTAGCGACGGTGTGGGAAACATCCCTGAGGATGATCCGAAGACATGCCATCACAATTTTTATCCTCTGCAGAGGGGATGACTTCTTATCCCAATGACCTGCGTGCGAAGTCGAGTACTTTACGGTAGAACAGTTTAACGAGAACCAATACCGAGCACCTTCAGTGCCTACGATAGCTGATAAAAGTGGTAACCCATCCGCTGCGGTCAGTGTGCAGGTGGGTGACCACTTGGAACAGTCTGCATAGGGACCGAGGATGTGCGGTATAGGTCCTCGTTAAAAATTGAACAGGGGGAGAAACAATTTATGTATTGAGTATGATTTTTTTCATCGTGCCCCTCAATTTTGCTCAGTTACATTTGGTACCCTTTATTTAATAAATAGATATATTTAATTGGATACAAGGGCGGCGCCAGTAGGGGGTCAGGGGGGCAATTGCACCCCTGTCGGGCATGCCCAGCCCCCCCATCGGGAAAATTTTAAAGTCTCGTCGGGAAAATAGTCTGGTCACATTTTTTTCTAAATTATGTCAAAAATTCATTTGCAAATGCTTAATAAAATTTTTTGTAGTTGACTTTTTAGTTTTTATTTATTTATTTTTAAGAATTAGTAACAAAAATTAGTAAAATATATTGTAAATTCTATGTAATTGTAGTTTCACTGCACTACTCATAACTTGGCCATACATTGTTAAACTAAAGACGGGATGCGATTAGACATGGGTGAAATTGAGGACTTTTCGAAATCCTTTCCCCCTCCCTGCAGAGACATCTTCATTTTCTTGGAAGCCTATCTTTCAAACTGCTTTTCTTTCTTCTGTAGAACTGAGAAAAGGACAATCACACCTCTTTTCTGGGGGAAAAACTGACAAAAGCCTGGGGGATAGAAAGAGAGGCAGGTCCCCTTCTTTAGGAATTCTTTTTTATGTAATGTGTTCATCAATGGTTTATGGGATCACATAATTGCTTTTTGAAATTTTGAAGCAAAATGAAAGTATAAGAATAAAAAAAAAAAATTTTTTAATTTTTAAATCTTTTTTTTTTTTAATACTTTCAAATGAGGAAAATCACTTACTTATTCGGATTCAAGGTTTATAGTATTTTAATCAACGCAATAAATATGTAGTCGGAAAAAAAGAAAAACCATGACCAAATAATTTTTTTAAAATCATTTTCTTAGTAATAAAAAGATTGTTGATTGATTAAGAAAAACAATTAAACTGTTCGTATTCAATATCGTAAAATATATATTAATCAACATAACAGATTCTCATTGACTTATTTTATGTACAGTGTATGAAATGGAAAAAGGGAACACCTTGATTAACTTTTGATTTAATCATATTTTCACCTTCAAAGAGTCAATACCATATTTTAAGTTACGAAAATAAACAGAAAAGCGCATTCTGCTCTGGATAAACATCCAAGTTTGTCTAAAGTTTTAGGTTTTTAATTTTCAAAACGCGGAAATAGCCGAAAGCTGGAAGATATGGTCTGAAGTTATGGCAAGGAGAGGGTTGGAAAGTTTGGGTCCTTTAATTTTAACTTAACTCCTCGATTATAGTCCATTATCTCGAGAACTTTTTTAGTGTATTGAAAAATGTTTGCATAAAATTACAAAAAACATTTTATATAAAAATTTTTAAGCTAAAATAATTTTAAATAATTATTTTTTATTAAATAATTGTAAAATATATTGAATTGTATGATCTACATATTTTGACATCCTTTTAATTTCAAAATACAAACTTTCAGAACAATCGATCTATTAGTTTGTGAGTTATCAAATTTTAAAAAAGTCAGTCTGCTTAAAATTTCTCGAATTATTCAACCGATTTCATTCAAATTTTGTATTTTACAATTTAAAATTACCTTCCATAAAATTATATAAAAGTTTTACTATTTTATCTTGCTATTTTATTTTATCCGTCGTTGAACAACCGACCCAATATTCGGGTTTCCGACTACTAATGTTCAACTCCGTAGCCTTGTAGTTTTGAACCAATCCAGAAGACAAGGGAACTCCTGGATAAGTACCCCCAGAGGTCTTGATTTGTTATGGGAACATGGGGGACTTAGCGACTCGACAGATTTAACGTGCATCAGTCACCATTTACTACATGGGGATTTCAAAAATCGGGATTCAGAATTTTTCGGGATTCAGAATTATTGTAATTGACGCAATTCACTTGTTTCACTAAATGAATTGTCATTATATTAATATTAATTCATTATTATCCCAACAAGCACACGACTTTTGGGCTAGTGAAGGGACAATGTCAACTCACTAAAAGTGCCATTACGGCGGGCTTTTCATTGCCGTATCGGTTCCGTTAATAAAGTGAAATCTGGGCCAAAATGAGGGCCAGTGCATGGCATTTCAGGTAAACTTCTGGCAATCGTTAAAGGACCGGAACTACTTTGTTGCCTCTGGATTGCTTTGCCATTTTTGCCTGTTAAATAACGGGATTTTTTTTTTATTTCACAGAATAAAGAGATAAATTGCCGTAAAGGCTTTTATTGTACCTTTACGATGTCTTTTTTGCCCTTTTATCAAAAGCTGAATCCGTTCACTGGCATACGTCATTGCCTCGCTTGCCGTTAAGGCACCTTAACTGTAGGCTGATTAGAAAACGTCTATGCCATTTTTGCCCGTATCGCACCTTTATTTCAGGTGTTTAGGCGAACTTCTTTGCCTTATTTCCCGGTGTACCACCCTTAACTCACCTCACACTTGGTTCAATAGAAAACTTTAATGCCGTTCTTGCCGGTATCACACCTTTATGTTAGGTGTCTCAGCAATTTTTTTGTCACTTACTTGCTTTTATTAGAACTCTCCTTAGCTTTAAATTTCAAAGACTTTTTTCTGAACGTTGTTGATAACAATTCTTATTTAGGGAACATAAATTGTTTTCTCTTACTCTGCTGATATCAGGTATAGTAATTTATTGTATTTTAACTTTTTATATTGTAATAAAACAATAACTGCCATTACATGCAAAAATTTTTATGCTAATATAAAAAGGAAAATGGTGGAAAAAATTGTTTAATTTATAATAAATTATCATCCAAAGAATCTTCTTACATAATTAAATAGATTTCTTTTTTATTTCATTTTAATCAATTATAAATGCAATAACTTAAATGTAGAAGCATATAAAAACATTGTGTGTTTAATTGAGTGTTCACATTTTTTACACATTATGAAGTAAAATTAAATAAAAAAAAAATTTCTAAGATAACACATATTGCGACTTAATGTATAAGTTATGAAAAAAATTGAAAATAATGCATTATGCATAAGTTATAAAAAAATATTAAACCTACAATTAGCTTTTCTTTATAGAAACAAACCCACAACCCACTCATTATTTTTCTATTCAATATCATTCATATTCAATAATAGATAAACAAGATATATCAAATATTTTTTTTAAAAAAAATACTGGGTAACTGTAAATAGCACATCAATTTCTATAATTTTAAATAAATAAAGCAAGAATTTTCACAAGAATACAATGCTTAAAATTTAAAATAAAACATGACATTAAGAAAAAAGTATTATTTTATTTTATATAACAAATCAAAATACAAACAAATACATAAAAACTGTACAATAACTTCTTACAATAACTGCACAATAATAAGCATCCAACTCCAGAATGAACCTAGTTTTCCTGCAAAAAATTAAGCAATTTATTTTACTATAGATATATAAAATAATATGTACAGAAACAAAAGATCTAATTAATTTCTGACTCATTATAATTTTGGGTTAAGTTATACTATGAATTAATAATAAGTTATACTATCAATTAATCCTAGAATTTAATAAAGTTATTCAAACCAACTGTTTTTTTTTTTTTTTTTTTTTTTTTTTTTTTTTTTTTTTTTTTTTTATAACTAGCACGCATTTATTGTCACAAAAATAAATAAATAAATTTTAACTGATTGTAACAAAAGGTAATAATAGCACTAAATGAATATTCCAGTTTGTATTAAAACTAAGTATTATTTTTATAAAATTCCATAGTACTTTGTAATATCTATTGCAAATGTGTGAAATAGCGGATTTATTTGCATGGAAAAAATTGCAGCATCAAATATTAAAACAACTATGAATAATATCCTATGAATTAATAAAACAACATGGCTAAAATTTCTCTTTATAGTATTATGAGACAATTAATTAATTTAAAAATAGGGAGAACTATGATTGACTTTAAAAAAGTTAAAAGTGGTGACCAAACTTCTTTACTTTAATCTCATCTGTTATAAACTATTAACTTTTAAAATGCTTCCATAAGTTAGAACTGCATTTTGTTACTACAGATCAATCCATTTAATAATTGAGCATAAAAATGCTTTTTAAATAAAGAATTTGATAGCAAAGCCTTAATATTTCTTAAATTAGAAAGAATACATTCTCACCAAAATAGTTTGTAGCTATTAATATGTTATGTATTGTTAATATATTTAATATTTAAACAAAATTTTAATTTTTCATGATTAAGAACTTTAAATTAATATGTGAAAATATTTAAAGTTTATATAAAATTAAATTATTTCATTAAAAGAAATTTTAACCTCAATGAAATAAACAAACTAAAGGTTTTTAAAAATGTAAAAAATACATAAGAAAAAATTTTAAGATACTACTTTTAAAAATCTAAAAACATGTGGTTTTATTAAAATTTCTATCAATTAAAAGAATATATGATCCTTCAAAGTTATACTCCATTAAGTATTAATTAACTTAAAATGATATTATACAAATTATTATCGAAGAAATTATTAAAAAATGCAATATAAAGGAATGATTTTCTAAATTTGTAATGAATCTACAAAAAGGATTCCACTAGCTAAAGAATATAAATTTTATGCCATCAAGGTAGGTTGGTTTAAACGAAATGGTTCTTTAAAATATTTAATTTTTTTTTTAATACATAAAAATTTGAATAGTTCCAGATGGAAAAACATTACATTTTCTCATAAAAATTTTCTGGGAATGGGAAGGGTTAATGGGAATGGATTTTTTTAAAAATAAATATGAAAAAATGATTTTTAAATGTTTAGATATCGTAGCTTTTCTGCAAATGTATCTATGAAAATAAATTTATGTGGTGAAATATTCTAAAATGCTTAATGCAACAAATAGCATCACCAAATTACTTTTCTGATCACTAAAGATAAAATTAGTTAAATAATGTGATTATTGAACAAAATAAAATAAAAAGCCACAACAACATTTTATCTTATTAAAATGTTGTTATTATTATTATCTTGTTTCAATCAAAAGCATAAATGGAAATAAAGTTCTTGTATAAAATTTCTCAGTGTAAACTAATTTGCATTGTATTATGATTTTACTCATTTTTTTTTTTAATATTTTCAAAATAATATATGTAATATAAATATATTATGACAGTACATAGCACTAAATAACAGCTATGTAATAATTTTTAAATTTATTTTCATAAT
Source organism: Parasteatoda lunata (assembly GCA_949128135.1). Classification (NCBI taxonomy): domain Eukaryota; kingdom Metazoa; phylum Arthropoda; class Arachnida; order Araneae; family Theridiidae; genus Parasteatoda; species Parasteatoda lunata. Next base: position 118,123,061 of record OX421973.1, read on the forward strand.
AAATTTTTAATTTTTATTATTTAAAAATTATGAAAAGAAATTTACTTTAAAATAATATGTAAGCTATGATAAAATCAAATCATTTGACTTAAAAAAAATTTCCCTACTGACAAATACAAGTAATTCTAGTATAGGCATAAATTTTAAAAAACAAGCTAAAACTTTTCTAAAAAGTCAAAAATTTAGGCGGCTAGAAAGCTAAAATTTTAGGAAAGTACTTTTGAAAATCAATACAGGTATTTTGATTTAAAAAAATTTTTAGATTTAAAAAAAATATATTTCCTTTATTTCTTTATAAAAATTTTCCTTTAAAATTATAAACAACAAATTATTAATAATCTTAAAATATTTCAATATTGCAAATTATTGTAGGAGAAATTATTAAAAATGCAGTTTTACATATAGAATATAAAGTAGATTTTCTAATTTTGCTATATATTTATAAAATGGATGCTACTGAGTTAAAATGTAGTTTTGAAATGTTACCTTCTTTTCTGTTGATGACCATTCTAGTTTTTCCATCAGTTTTCATCATTCTAGTTCCCACACTCTCTAGTCAGAATTTCCGGACTTTTCATGAAAGAAAGAAAAATAATTAAAATATGAACATGGAAAAGACAGTTAAAAATCAACAAAATAAAAACATTAAATTGAAAAAAAAAAAAAAAAAAACTGCTTCAAACTCATTTCTATACAATCTATCTGACAATAAGTTTAATGTTTACCAGCTATCTTGTACATGCGCAATGCTTATCGTAAATTATTATTAACTACTAAAGATCTTGCTTCTAAAATAATTACCATAGACAAATACTATAAAATATAGTTCAGAATTGAAATGGAAAAATTAGATTATTTAATTTAGAATTAGGTAAAATTATATAAGTTATGATAAAATTAAATAATTTTAAATAAAATAATAATATCAATAATATTAATAATATTAATAATATTAATATTATTAATAATAATATTAATATTAATAATAATATAATTATTATTAATAATAATATTAATATTATTAATATTAATATTATTAATATTAATATTATTAATATTAATATTATTAATATTAATATTAATATTATTAATATTAATATTATTAATATTAATATTAATATTATTAATATTAATATTATTATTATTAATATTATTATTATTAATATTAATATTATTAATATTAATATTATTAATATTAATATTATTATCATTATTAATATTAATATTATTATTATTAATATTATTAATATTAATTTTATTAATATTATTAATATTATTAATATTATTAATATTATTAATATTATTAATATTAATATTATTATTATTATTATTATTTTTATTAATATTATTAATATTAATATTATTATTATTAATATTATTAATATTAATATTAATATTATTATTATTAATATTATTATTATTAATATTATTATTATTAATATTATTAATATTAATATTATTATTATTAATATTATTATTATTAATATTATTATTATTAATAATATTATTAATATAAAATAACAAATTAAAATCTTAAAAATAATTAAAAATAAAATGTAAATTGTAATTGTGTGTATTAGTTATAATAAAATACAAATTTGGTTTTTAGCTGCATTGTGCGCTGTACCAGTTTGAATTGGATTAATAATTGTTTTGTTTTTTTCATACCTCAAGTATTATAACTTTGTTTTTGGATTGTATTTAATATTATTAATAATAATATTAATATTAATAATAATATTAATATTATTATCATCAATATTATTTATATTATTAATATTATTATTATTAATAATATTAATATTAATAATAATATTAATATTAATATTAATATTATTAATATTAATATTAATATTATTAATATTAATATTAATATTATTAATATTAATATTATTAATAATAATATTAATATTATTAATATTAATATAATTATTATTAATATTATTATTATTAATATTAATATTATTAATATTAATATTATTAATATTATTAATATTAATATTATTAGTATTAATATTATTAATATTAATTTTATTAATATTATTAATATTATTAATATTATGAATATTAATATTATTAATATTATTAATATTATTAATATTAATATTATTATTATTATTATTATTTTTATTAATATTATTAATATTAATATTATTATTATTAATATTATTAATATTATTATTATTAATATTAATATTATTATTATTATTATTAATATTATTATTATTAATATTATTATTATTAATATTATTATTATTAATATTATTATTATTAATATTATTATTATTAATATTATTATTATTAATAATATTATTAATATAAAATAACATATTAAAATCTTAAAAATAATTAAAAATAAAATGTAAATTGTAATTGTGTGTATTAGTTATAATAAAATACAAATTTGGTTTTTAGCTGCATTGTGCGCTGTACCAGTTTGAATTGGATTAATAATTGTTTAGTTTTTTTCATACCTCAAGTATTGTAACTTTGTTTTTGGATTGTATTTAATATTATTAATAATAATATTAATAATAATATTAATAATAATATTAATATTATTATCATTAATATTATTTATATTATTAATATTAATATTATTAATATTATTAATATTATCAATATTATATTATTAATATTATTATTATTAATATTATCAATATTATTAATATTATTATTATTATTATTATTATTATTATTAATATTATTATTATTAATATTAATATTATTATTATTAATATTATTATTATTAATATTATTATTAATAATATTAATATTAATAATAATATTAATATTAATAATAATATT